>PGIR01000281.1:0-35683 GCA_002812735.1 Scedosporium dehoogii
GGTTAAAAAAAAAAAAAAAAAAAAAAAAAAAAAAGAAAGATAGAATTGCACTGCTATGTAGCACTATTGTGTAGCACTCTATCCCTAACGTAAGACTGGTTCATCCCAATTTATGGCCAATATCGTACGTGGATTCGTTAGATCATTTCCCCTTCAGCCCTACCGATGCGTCGATCATCGGACAGTAGTACTCCCTGCTTACACGCTTACACTAATCTACAAACCCATCTTTTCACGCAGTAGCTCTTTGATGTCCGTCACCCTCTTTCCCAGCGTGGTAAGCACTTCCTTGATGCTGCCGGCGCCTGTTAATACCTCCCTGTGAATCACCGCAACGGCGAGGTCCGGCTTTACCTGAGCGTCGGAGAGGGTTTTGATATCAGTGCTGCCGCTGCGTAATGGTTCATGACCATCAGTAGACTGAATTTGCGGGAGGTGAAAGCCCAAGGCATCTTCGGCCTGTCCAAGTGAATCGAGGACCATGCGGATAGCCGTATGGGTTCGGCTGTAGGACGCATCTATCAGCGGAAGCTCGCCAAGACATACTGTCGGCCCAGGGTCCAAGCTCGGTGGCGGGACTCGTACCCAAGCGCTGGGCTGTAGATTGAGATGACGCTGTAAATGCCCCAGGACAATCGTATAGATCCGAGTAAGGGTGATATAGCTACTTAGGAGAATGAGTGTGGCTGATGGGTCGGAGCTTGAAGAAGGACCTCCGGCCGCTATGGAGCCGTTCTGGAACCGCTCGGAGTCTGGTGCAAGGATGGAGTTGACCTCACAGTTTATCGGGGATTCTCGACCCGAGGCCACGGCTCCCTCGCCGGAAGAACCAGATCTCCGTAGTGCATTTGCGAGGTTGGTGAACTTTTGAGATAGGTGTAGTACACTCCCGATTGGATAGTTATCCAAGGCATTGTGGGTCTCCTCCTGCTGCCACGTCCCCTTCTCCAGTGCCTCCAACCTTTCGTGCAACTCAGAAGCCAGATCCAGAAGCATCTTCGCAGACGTACCCCGCTCCCAGAGTATATTGTGATCTTCGAAGGCCGTGGATCCAGCGGAGCTATGGCTCCCTTCTATGGCGGATGAGGAGGGAGGCACGACGTCATGGTCCGACAAGTCCAGCTCCCAATCTACCTGGTTGACAAAGGCTGTTTCATCGGAGAATAACTGCACGCTGGTAATGCTGCCATTCACTGGGAGTGTGTACTCCAAATAGTGATCCTCCGCGTCTTTTGTTGCTGAAATGCTGCTTAGTGCCAATGTATCCTGCGGATGAGGTTGATTCCAATTGCCATCAAAGAACACCTCGGTTCCTGGGGTCATGAGGCCGTTCGGAGGTGTGATGCTCGTGATGTGTTCTTCTATAGGTTTCGGATATGGAATATCCGATAGGTTCGATGGGCGGGTCCCCGTGACAACATCAGGATCCTGTGGATTGTAGATCGCCGCACCATTCCTCCAGTTTCGCTTCCGATCCGAATCCACCTTTGTGCGCCGAGACCTGCTCCGACGGCTAAACACGCACGGAACCATAGCACGGGCACATCGCTGACAACATACATTACCATTCGGAGCTTCGGCGGAGAGCTGGACGAGACATTTGAGTTTCTGGCAACGACACCTATCACAGGAAGTCCGGATAGACAAGAAAGCGTCGGAAGATGCGTTTGAAGCCATGATAGGAAAGCATACTAGGTCATTTTCTATGGTTGGCACCAGGCGAAAATAGCATTATGCAGACATCTGCGCAAGAGACAGGGCCAATATATGTGTTCCATATTTCATCGGTCACGTGTGTTGCATTTCTCAATCATTTCTGCCAACGGTTGGTTGGGGCTTGACATTTTAGACGTAAAAGATGGGGTTTGGGGGCGATGGTCGTGAGAGCTGAAGGCAGAGTACGGTTTGTGTGCTTACGAGCATCAAGCACGCCAGGGGCGTGGCCCTCTTGGATGGTGGAAGAGGATTCTGATGGAACCATTGAATCAATCCATCATGAGGGATTTAGCTCCTACTCCGCACTGTTTTAATGCCAGTGCTTTGCATATCTTGAATCCCGGTCAGAAGTAAGGAAGGTGTTATGGAGATGAGACGCAGTAGCGTTGATTGGGGGGATTGATCCTTGAAAAGGTGGTAGTTTTGGGTAAAACATCTGCATCATTGATCTTCATCTACATCTCATAATCTTCAAGCCACTAAGAACGGTACAACATGAGCTAGCAGGGGTACTTTAGCCCTCATAGTACCTGGCTAAACCTTACGGGGCATACGGGGCAGGCGGGCCGCCTCTAAGCCCAGGAGAATGAAGGATCTACCCGTGCAGCGCGCACACCCTTCTCGGATGGCGGAACATGAAGAACTGGCCATGGCCACAACTCACCAACCTGCCAAGCCGCAGGGTAACGCTTAAAGCATGAAGATCTCGCGTAGACAAAATTAACAGTAATAGATCCAACCCTTCCCATCATGGCTATTGACATGTAAGAATTATGGTTAATATTGAGACTACCCACCCATAAGTGACAATCCGAACCGACTGAACCCATGGGGCCATCTGTCGTAACATGCCCGCTCCTAGCATACAACGTAGATTCCTCTCCAGTTTCGCCGGGAAGATGGGATTTGTACCCACTTAATCCTACCCGGCCCATTATGTTCCCGGAACTTTCGATTCTTCAAAAGAGTGTTGCATAGATACTCTCGCTAGAATTCAGTTGCTGTTTGTTCATAAACTCGGAGGATTTTCTACGCCGTATTATGACTTATTCTTTTTCGGTATTATTCGGGGTTTTTCGGTTTCTGTAGCAAGAACGTCGACCATCGAGCAGCGTAAGATGACATCCTTAGATGCTATCATGTGTGGCTTTGAGCTAAGTTTATTGGGCCCAACCGCACTCGATCATCATGCTATAAGTACACTAAATGAATGCAGTATGCACTGCATCCAGCCCTTTGAGCAGACCACAAGTGTCCAGCTCACGATTGTTGAATTGTTTCCGATTTCGGCAACGCCGACACTCCGGTGGTTTTAACAAGATCGCCAGGCCGACAAAACAGACTTGACGCCCCACTTGCCGGGATTCAAACGTCAGGGCAGCACAGGTACACTCACTCTCCCGACCTCTCTATACGCAGCAAAATGGGAGGAGGCTTGAAGAGCTTGAATCGCGTCCAAAATGCCGTCGTGGGCAATGATGAGGGTGACGTAGAGCTTTCTCGGGAGGCCCCAGTCCCAGAGGTGAAGGACGACATTGTCCTCATTCGAGCCATGGCCGTCTCCGTGAATCCGGTCGACACCAAGATGGTCGGGCCATACATGACACCAGGCGCAATTCTGGGATGCGACGTTGCAGGAGTTGTCGAAGAACTCGGGCCCGATGCTTCTCGACACGGCAATGGCATCGACGTCGGCGATCGAGTTTTCGCTATTCTCATGGGCATGAACCCCCGAGAGCCTTCTCTCGGCGCCTTTGCGGAGTTTGTTGGGGCTCGTCCGGTTGGTGTCATAAAACTGCCCGACACCGTGAGCTTCGAAAGCGGCTCCGCCCTTGGCACTAGCTTCATGACCGCCGGCCTGGCCCTCTTCAAGAGCCTTGACCTTCCCGGATACCCTCTAGCCCCCAGCCCGAAGCCTCTCCCCGTACTTGTCTACGGGGGCTCGACTGCTACCGGGACCGCTGCTATCCAGCTCCTCCGGTTGGCAGGTTTCCTGCCGTTGGCGACATGCTCCCCACATAGCTTTGAGCTAGTCAGATCCTACGGCGCTGAGGAAGTCTTCGACTATCACTCTCCTGACTGCGCAGCGGCTATCCGGTCCTATACACGCAACGGATTGCTCCACGCACTCGACTGCATCACGACGGTGGAGAGTATGGAGATATGCTATGGAGCCATCGGGCGGACGGGCGGCAAGTATACAGCCCTCGACCCATATCCCATTGTGGTGGCCGCCAAGCGGAAGATCATAACAGCGGATTGGGTCCTAGGCCCAACTATGCTCGGGAAGGAGATTGGGTGGCCATCTCCCCACGGCCGTCCGGCGGATCCAGAAGCGTACGAGTTTGCTGTGAAGTGGACGAAAACTGTCCAGGATCTACTCCACCAGGGGCTAATTCGTGAACATCCCCTATTAGTACAATCAACGGGCCTGGAAGGGGTCCTTGATGGCATCAAAACGATCAGGGCTAAGAAGATTTCTGGAAAAAAGTTAGTTTACAAATTGTCAAAATAATTCGAACGTCTTAACTTGGTAAAAGAGCTTTCTCTCGGATAAATGTAAGCGTAATGAAATCAACCCATGAGACTATATCTATAGTCTGATAAGCACGGAGCCTAAAAACTATCACACACTCTTAGTCGAAAAAGAGGGGGGGGATCGGATGTTCCAAGGGTCACAACAAAGAGGGAAAAAATCATTCTCAGTCCATATAGAGGGGACTGGTAAGTACAATTCCGTAGGAAGAGGCATCCGAAGGAGTGGGAGAAGAAGAAGAGAGAAAACCAATGTCGCAAAGAATGTGACGATTATAACCCTAGGTCAAAAGATATGGGCTGGGGTCCGCTAGGGTTAGGGTTGTGCGATAGGTAGTTTCCGCTCTCCGTGAGCATTCCTATTTTGTCGAAGACCATGATGCCGAGTTTACTACCCTCCTGGAGCGCATCTCCTGATAACTCCTCCATCAGCTACCTCCAGTTAGAATCGTGGTTACATACAAGATTCACGTTGACCACAGGTGTATAGGAGAACGGAGATAACCACCCGCAGAGACGACTAACATCACGATGATGGGACAGATGGAGAAATCGGAAGCAATACGTCTAGATAAACGACACATTTTACAATATATCTGGTGTTCCCTACAAGGCTCTTCAGTAAGTTGATTTAATATATACTTAAATATACGCACTCTTCACTATATTTCGTAGATTCTGCTTGACACTCTCCCAAACGGGCACTACAGAACCCTAACCCTAGCAGCACGATCCTCTTAGCACACAACTGCCCCTTTGATCGTGGGGAATCCGGTCTGAAGCTCGTGCCTGGCTGAGTACGAAGGCGGGATCTGATGTAGAAATCAGCAGTTCAGCACACATCTTCGCACGAGTGACGGGGGAACGAGAAGGAAGAAATACTCACCGAGGTATGCCCATACCTTGACAATTCTGTCGCGCTCTTTAATATGGCCTAAGAGAGAAGGGGTATACACCTCCGCCGTGATGGTTTTATCCTTGAGCAGCTCAAGTGCCTAGGTAACTGTCAAGCTATAAAATTATGGCATCATGGCCGATAACGGCGAAAGAAGAGGCGGGGGAGAAGGGCAGATTCGATGTAAGCTGAAGAAGGTGTTTTCACATAAGAGAAGGGGCGTATGAGCTAAAACTCCATCGAGCCCTGCTGTTGTATATTGTGAAGAAGGGAGGATAGAAGACCCATAAGAGCCCACGCCACATGGTGGGATAAAAGAGGGTGGGTGTGTGAGGCATTGAGTCCTTTAGGCTCAACCGCGCTTAGTTAGTCAGATGCAGACAACGAGGCAAAGAAGCAACAGCCCAGCCAAGGTTGGCCAGAATTGGCAACCTAATCTTCGATGCGTTCTACAATGCCAATGTTCGAGGAACGATACTGCCATATAAACTTCAAAAACTTCGGCGGGCTCCCTCGCGTGAGGAAGCCCATGGCCGTTCTAGGTCCCAAAACCACTCGAGCTCACTGTGAGGGCTGTGTTCGCAGCTATCTCTCACGCCGACCCGGCTTTTACTCCAACTATTATATGCCACCCCTGGGCAGTAGAGGAGCGTTCTAGACAAATTATGAAGCCCACCCGGAACTGCACCTTCATACGCTCAACTCTGTCAACTTGACCACCGTCGCCTCTTGCATCATCGGGCACACATGTCCGGCTATCTTGCTTCTGCCGCATGACATCGCCTCAGACCGTCAGAAAGTCGGCCTGGATGGCAGATGAGTGCGCCTGTCACGCGCAGTAGTCTACTTGAGTAAAGTGCTTTGCTTCTTCCACCCTTCCACCTTCGACGTCACAATTCTTAACCCAGAAGCATTATATATCTATCCCAGTGCTATCTTCTCTTCTTCAGGTATTCGTACATGACCAAGGTGAAAAATCTATTAGAAAAGAGTTTCGGACCCGAACACCCCTCGCTATTCCCACGGATATGCTCGCTCCTCGTACACGACCAACTTCTCCATTCTTCCACCCACTAGAAATATTTGAGGGTGCCATAAGAGCATAATTGCCAATTCCCATCCCATTATGCCCCTCTCTAAACCTTTTTACGCCCGGGTCAACATCCACATGAAGACCAGCTGTACAAGATAAGAGTAGGCAAAAAGGAACTGAGTCCTCTGGCTCCTCTTCGCCCGCGAATCTGTCTGCATCGGCCCGCCGCTGTTGCTGGAACTCTCCGGCAGAAGGACATACTTGAGAGAGCGCATCAAGAAGAGAGAGTTGGCGAGGAATGTGTAGCCGAAAACAAGCCAGCCTACCCATCCTCCGGTGCCCTGACCACCACTGGCTAGCTGAGCGAGGGCGATGGTGACGATCATGCCGACAAATTTATAGCCCGAGTATGCGATTAGGTCGAGGAGCTGTGACTGATTCGAGATTCCAAGAAGGTAGCAGCCAAGCTTTAGGACCAGAATCTCTATTATGACCACCACCAGCGCTGTGGATGCCGTCTTTCCTAGTACTTCTGGCTGGAAGTCTCCTCGCAGGCCCGCGATCAGGGTGGATAGAAGAACATAAGTAACAACGGCCATAACTGGTATCGCGATCAGTTAGCGCATGCCTCTCGAGACCTTCGCCATCGCGCTATAGAAGAATCGGCGGGAGGGAGGGCGTACCTGGTATATACATGTCTGGACTGTTGATATCATCGCGGGGAGGAAGATACCAGCCATCCTGGCCATTAGGACCAGGTGCCTGCTTCCGTGACCAAGGCTTATGTCGCCAAGGGAAGAGTACCAGAAACAGTTTATTCACCACATAGGAGTTTGTGACTTGGAAGTACGGTTTAAGCGTCGCGAAGTTGAACCACCGGTTGACCTGGCACCAACGTGTTAGTTTATGATCTCAGCTCGCACTTGACTAGAGTCTCCCCATCAACCAGAGGCCCACCGCGCCAGCATAAAACTCACGTTTTGTTCGAGGTATTCCTGCCCATGCTTAAAAGCCGTCTGTCCAAACTGAGCTGCAACCTGGGCCGTGGGATCATTCATAAACTGTCCGTACTGGCCCCAGGCATTCCCCGTCGCGCCGCCGTGCTGTGGTTGCTGCTGGTAGGGGTTGCCATAGCCCGGTTGCTGCGGCTGCGAGGGCACTGGTGGAGGAGGTGACCGTAGTTGTGGAACGGACGATACATGTTGCGGAACGGGGTGGTGAAGGGGAGGCGAGTGGCCGTAGCTCGGGGGGTTCATCTTGTCCGCTGAACCCTCGCTTGGCAACGGCAAGGGTCAGGAAGGCGCTCAAATATTGACTCTGAAGAGAGAGAGGATATGGTCCAGAGAAGGACGGGCGACGTGGGATTATCGTCGTGGGATTCGCGAGGGATGGTTGCCAGCTTGAGATTCGAGGTCGGAATTGGTCTCCTTTGATGACAGCGTCGCTGCTCTTGCTTTCTGCCTGCTTTGTCGAAGCCACGGTGCAAGCCTGCAGGGGTAGCTGGGAGTATAAAATCCACGTGATAATATTAGGAGGGTCCGCCTGGAATCGAACTGGAAACGTGGCGTTTTCACTGTGGCGTCTGTCTACGCCAGCAGTCAACGCGGCGCCAGCTTGTGTCAGCAGCTGCGAGAAAGCGCCTGTTCAAACTGCGATTCTGTGCGCTAATCCTTGTTGCGTGGTGGGCTGCTGCTTATCGAACCAATCATCACACCTTCCAAATTCGCCGCTCGCAAGCTGTCTTTCGAACGACTTCTAGCTAAATTCCAACATGGAGTCTTGAATGTCGCTACTCGGCGGGACCCCTATTTCCACTTATCTGGAACCCACAGAATCTCGCAACCATCCAAGGGATCAATCTCCCATCCGTGGTTCACTCGGGAGACACGCGCGCAAAATTCCTCCCTTGCCATTTTGTCGCACATAGGCTCCTCCAACGGCGGCACCTGAGACTAGACAAGAACACCGAAGTTACTACCCTCTAGCCGGAAACGATGTTGGATACCTTTACGATTCTGACCACCTCCGGGGTGGTCCTTTGGTCGCGCTCGTACGCCCCGATCAGCCCTTCTATTATCAATAACTTTATCTCGGATGTATTCATAGAAGAAAAGGCCTCGGTGGCCGGGCCCAAAGATCCCCAGTCTGCGACAGCGAACCCTCCGTACCACAGTGAGCAGCACACCCTAAAATGGGCAATGGTAAAGGAGCTGGGTGTCATCTTTGTCGTAAGTCTCCGGCCTCTTCTAGTTCACAAACATTCCTTTTCCATGGCGAGGGCTAGAACTAATCCCATTACCATAGGCCGTCTATAGATCACTTCTCCACCTCTCCTGGGTCGACCAATTCGTGGATAATATCAAAGCCATCTTTGTCGGTCTCTACGGTGAACAGTTGAAGAAGCCAAATACTACCCTCGTGAAGTGCGGAAATTTCGACGATTACTATGATCAGCAAGTTCGAGCTTTGGAGAAGTCAGGCATACATGTCGAACAAGGAGATGCTGGTGGCCTCGGGTCCGGGGGTGCGCAGCCTCCAGCTCCTCCAGGTCTCATACATCGTAGTTAGACTCACTTTTAGTCCATAGTCCCTTACCATTGTACTAACCAGAAGCAGGTCACGTCAGTCAAAACGAGACTTCGGCCGCCGAAGACTCCCCTATTGGGAGTCCCAACGCATCACGACCGACCACCCCGAGCGCAAACCATCTTGCTGTACCGAAAGGTCTGGCCGGCAAGATGTCAAGGCGTCAGCGCAAGGTCCAACACGCCGCCTCAGCGGCAGCATCCTCCGGGGATGAGTCTCCACGGCGCAAGGCCAAGAACACCAAGGCGCAGAAGAAGGGAAGGAAGTGGGATGCTGATGGAATGGCTACGGAGGATGACGATATTCAGCTCGACTATTCGATGACTAGCAATGCTCAAAGCGACTCCGATGGCGATGTTGCGAGATCCTCAGCTGTTGAACACGTTGATTCGTCTACCTGGGGAGCTAAAACTGCGAAGGGCCAGTTTGTGTTGAAGGACCTCGACGACGAAGTGCAAGATCTCCTGGAATCCGCTCAAGAGCGTTCCGATGCCGCTGCGGCAAAGTCGGGTTCTTCTAGTGGACTCGTTGGGTCTGGACTCAACGCCATCAGCGGGATGTTGCGAAACGTTGTTGGTGGAAAGGTCCTGACTAAGGAGGATTTGGACAAGGCGATGAAGGGAATGGAAGATCATCTTTTGAAGAAGAATGTGGCTAGAGAGGCGGCCGTTCGACTTTGTGAAGGCGTTGAGAAGGAGCTGGTCGGCGTAAAGACGGGCAGTTTTGAGAGTGAGTTCCCCCGGCATCCATCCCCCGCCGTCACGTTTACCGATCGGGAATAGCTAACACTCCTGTTCCAAATTACAGGCATCAATGCTAGGATAAAATCCGCCATGGAGGCATCCTTGACAAAGATGCTTACTCCGACATCCTCGCTAGACCTTTTGCGCGAGATCGACGCCATCACTAACCCTTCCAGGCTCTCCGGAAGGACACGCCGGCCTTACGTCATGTCAATCGTTGGAGTCAACGGTGTTGGGAAATCTACAAACCTGTCCAAGATTTGCTTCTTCCTCTTGCAAAACAAGTACAAGGTCCTCATCGCCGCGGGCGATACCTTCAGGTCCGGCGCGGTCGAGCAGTTGGCGGTGCACGTCCGCAACCTAAAGGAATTGACGTCCCGTGAAGGCGGGCAGGTCGAACTCTACCAAAGGGGATACGGCAAGGATGCCGCTGCCGTCGCCAAGGACGCCGTCGCATATGCGGCTAGTGAAGACCTCGACGTTGTGCTCATTGATACGGCGGGCCGTCGGCACAATGACCAGCGGCTCATGTCCTCCCTCGAGAAGTTTGCCAAGTTTGCCCAGCCAGACAAGATTCTCATGGTTGGAGAGGTGAGAATTCGTGCCTTTGTGAATGATATCGTACCTGAAACTAACTCTTTCCATTAGGCGCTCGTGGGGACGGACTCTGTCGCGCAGGCTCGAAACTTCAACGCCGCTTTTGGATCATCCCGGACTCTTGATGGGTTTATCATCTCTAAATGCGACACAGTTGGCGACATGGTGGGAACGCTCGTCAGCCTTGTGCATGCGACTAATGTGCCGGTTCTCTTTGTTGGCGTCGGGCAGCACTACTCTGATTTGAGGAACTTTTCCGTCAAGTGGGCTGTAGAGAAACTTCTTAGCCCCACGTCTTGAGGCACAGGCGAATTGGGATTAGTTGTCCATTTTGTATAGGAGATGGATAATGATAGAAAATTGTCACTTTGGTCATGTTCACCTCAGCTCTCTCTGCTTGCATTTTTGGCGTAAGCATTTTTGGATTTGGGAGATTACCTGGTTGAAGTAGGCTTGCTGCGTCGGCGTCTCATAGCGCATTGAACGCGGTCTAGAGGTTTGGGGAGGCTCTTCTTATCCACCCCCTCTTGTTCTTGTGCCCCTGTAACTTCTTTTCTTTTGTGGTAATGTAGAGCGTTCCGGCTAGAGTCTTTGCTGGGAACCGGAGGGAGGATGAATAGGAGAGACATCGCCGAAGCGTCCCTACCAACTTCTCTCGAACCCGGGCTACATGGCTACGACGTCAATAAGGACGGTAGACGGTAGCAGCTACTCCCCTCCAGTTCACGTCTTGTAAAGACAATTCCGGCAATTCGGGATGAATCCACAAGGATCTGTTGAAGACCGGGAAACAAATATACGGACATAACCCATGCAACCGTTTACTTCTTTCTCTTTGCTTTCATTACTAGACCTGATGGCTTTCGGCATATGCGCGTATAGCTTCAAGATCCACCATTTCGTAATTCCCAAGCTCAAACCCAGAGGCATCCTCTGCCCTACCAGGCGTCCTCACAGCAACCCCAATCATATAATCCTTTCCCAAACCCATCAATTCCATCCTCACACCAAGATCCCTCTTCCCGTCCCTTACGACCTCAATGTCTCGCACAACGTCTCCGCACCGCAGGTTCCTCCCCTCTTGATCCTGGTAACCCGGCGGGGGCGGCTTGAAGCTGGGAAACTCCAAACCCAAAATCCACTCAGCAAGCAAGGCCTCGCCAGTCATCTTAACATAGGCCTCCTTGAGACACCAGAGGGCGTAGAAATACCTCAGCCTCTCGTCAACGGTCAAACGCTGGGCCTCAAGGGCGGCGAGATAGCTAAGCTCACGAGGAGAGAACACAGACTCATACACAGAGATGAAGTCGGACCAGCCCCCGGCTCGTTGAATAGTCTCGAGGTCACGCTGCCGTCGCTCGGCGCAACTCACAACGTCGACACCTACCTCGACTTTCCTCGTCTCCGATCGTGAGTTAGAGATAGATGAAGCTGCGGGATGACCGTAGCCGGCTATGCCGAAAAGCACAACGAGGCCGTCTTGGTGACTGACGTTAAAGGCTAGGGGTTCCCGGCCTGAGGAGTCGAGACAAACGGGTTTCCCGCGGGGATCACGGGTTGCCTCGGAGGAGGGCCAGGGAAGGAAGGCTTTGAGTGAGATGGCGTGGCGTTTGAGGAGGGAAGAGGCCAGGGAGAGCTTGGCGTCTCGGGGGAAGACGTATTTCAGCGCTGCGGTCCTCTCGGGGACGGATAGGAGAGAGAGGTAGCGAGATGCCTAGAGAGGGTTTTAAGGGCCGGGAGAGCGACGGTGAGAAAGGTACTCCAGCGAGGCGGTTCAACACAGAGAGAGGCGCAACGCGAGATGAGGGCTCATGTGAATCGGGAGAGTGGGTTGGGGCGGGAAGACAAACGAAATTCCTCTTTCGTCTTTCCGTAGCTTCATCCGAACCTTAAACTTTAAATGCTACATGAACTAAAACAGTGGTGAAGGGTATTGAGAAACAAGGGAAGACAAGAGAAGACAAGAGAAGAAGATTGGACTTACGACTTTCTCGAGCTGTTTCGTTTCGGCGGCCTCGGGGAAAAGGTCCCTCGTGTCAACAACCCACTGTAACACAGTCACCATGGTCTAGGAATATTCGCCCAAGGGGGAGTACCGTCGCCGAAGTAAAGGGACAGGGGGGCAAGGACTGGCGAACTCGGACACCAGGGAGTGGGAACGGGCGCCTTAGCTCGATCTTCCGCCGAGATGCGCGCTGTGGCTGGCTTCAATTGATCAATTGGGATCTCGAGCTTAATTCCTCGGGAAGCACTCTCTGGGAAGCTCCGTTGAACGAGTACGAAGTAACAATACAAAAGAACCCAAAGTAGGAGTCGTTTCGCCTGTGAAACAGAGTTAAAAAGGGGAAAAGGTCGCGTAGGTGCCGCCTCGCAGGGTCTTCGTTTCAGATGTTCCGGGCCGTGACGGAGAAAAGCAGCAAAGCGCGGGGGACGGACAAGTTTTAGTGCGACTTTAGCTGTGCTTCAGAAGCATTGAAGCTTCGAGAATCGGCTGTTTTTCTGTTTGAGCCTGCGCAAATCATTCCATTAAATGATCCCTTGGAGAATCCGCTGCAACGTTTGGGGGGGGGATTTTTGCTTCAAGGTTACCCCGATCGATCTTGTTAATCTACACATCTACACATATACTTCGCGCACACGATGTAGTTCAATAGATCCTTGCCGACGCTTTGAACGTATATCATTGCGCTGATCCATTGCATGTGTGTGATGGTCTATAAAAATCGCGATTCCATGCCTCTCATGTCCCATCTCTCTCCTCTCCCTCTCTTCTTCTCCCCAGCAGATTCTCCCCGAGTCTTCCCCCGGGAGAATCCTGCATCACCAATTGAAGCCTCCCGTGCACCACTACGCCAGGAGATCTGTGAGACCATCTCGGATTCGGGCTCACCAAGTCAACCAGCAGTTCCCGACCGAACAAACTCTCCCCCCCTTGACAACCCGGCAGCAACACTTCGCTTCGAGTCTCTCAACAGCGGAATGGCCGAGAGCTTGCCCTTCTCCTCTCAAGTCGAGTTATCCTTGAGACTTTGCCGCTGCCCTCCGCAGCCGCCGGACAAATCTGCTTGTTTGTCCCTTCCGTGTCCCCGTCCAGAGACTGCATCTATCTAGCATCTCCCGAAATGACCTGGGACACGCGGGAGACCTGAGATCTATCACCCCGGCTCTTACGCCCGGTATTCTCCGTCTCCCACGCTGGCCTCGCTGCCGACTCCGAGATCATGCTAGGGCCCGGCGTATCTCGGAGTCCAGCCTAGGCCCGCCACCTTTTTTCCTCTTCTTCACTTCTTTCAACTCCCTCGCCCATTGGGAGAAACCCTTCCACCTGCTTGAGCATCGCCTCCTGGTTCACCAAGATGAATTCACTTCCCTCCTTTTGCCCTCGATACGGCCTCGCGACGTTCCCGTCTGCTGATATTTTCTGCGCCACGACGCGAAATCGCGGACCCCGAACATGTCATCGAGGTTCCCATTCGGAGCAAAGGTTTTGAGAGTTGTAGAGCTTCTCTGCCAGTCGAAGGATCGAGTTCGCACCGCTTTACTTCTCCCCATGGGACCGAAGGAACCCAAAAGAAAAAGGAAAGGGTTAAAGGAACGCCAGACGACAAACCTCCGCTCCGTTTTCTTCAGTCTTGAAAGGAAAATAGAGCTGGAGCTTCCCCGAGTTTATTTTTTTTATACAAAATTCCGAGACAATCGACTAGACGCCTTGGTTGCGGAATGGCGCCGCACGACAATCGAGCCACGGTCAACAGTCTCCCTGGTCGATAGTATTCCCAGGTTTGACACTGTTGCCGCGAAAATAGCTCTTGTCCTGTGATAAAGGGTCTGAGTTCCTTGACCGCCTCCCCATATGAGGCACCCTGGTGGAATTCCCCTTTCGTCGTTGGACTCCTCGTTGGTGAACCTGGCACACACATAAAGGGCATGCCCATGTTCCTTTTTTTGTACCTTCCTTGACTCACACCCCTTTTTCTATTCTTCCCATTACTTTTTTCTTTTCTTCTTCTTTTCTTTTCTTATATACAGAGGATCGATTTTTTTTCGTCTATATGCCGCCCATCTTAACGCCGACTGTTGGGCAACCCCGATGAAGCCTGGAGGGTACGAGTCGTCGGAGTGTCTTCCTCATCCGGAGAGGAGGATCCCCGACGTCTCGACGAAACCTTGCGGAGGGTCCCTCGCTTGAGCCTGAACCTTTACGTGGTGTGGGGGATTATGGTTTCGCTGCGGTGTCAGGACTGAGCTGACGCCGAGGGCTACCTACCAATGCAGGCTAGAAATACAGAGATTTGATCGTTGAATATCACACTGGTCGTCTCTGGACATTTTTTTACTAGTAGGCCCCTCAAATAGGAGGGTAAACGTTTCTTCTATACATATCTAACCGTGTTACCGTTCATTCCATTCTCAATCTAACTCCCTTAATCGCTAAACCATGTTCCAAGTACAATAAAAACGCCCGTTGCCCAAATTTCTATTCCCTAATCCTAGTGAAGCTTCGAGGGTGCGTTATCCCCAGCGTCATCCCCAGCTTCAATGGTTGGCGCCGAGATTCGAATCAGCAGGACGTCGGGCTGCTTCTTCTTTTCATGGCGGCCCTCTGCCACTTCGCTGCCCGTGGCTGCCTCTCCTTCCTTCTTCTCTTCGCCGCTACTTTTGTCCTTTTCGCCATCCTCTTTCTCTTCCTCTTTAGCCTCTATGATGCGAAGGAGCCTGCCGTTCTGGTCAAGTTCAACTTCGGCATCTTCCACATCAAGGCTGCCGTCCTCGCTATATATCATCATTTCCCGAATCTCGCCTCGAACGAGTCCGGTAAGGAGTAGAGCTCCGATAAGACCGGGGACGAGATAAAGAAGTGCTGGCTGTCCGTGTTTAAATACCATGAGCATTGTCATCGTAAATCCCATACCCATGGCATAGCCAAGGAGTGAGGCATAAAAATACGGCTTAGGAAAAGAGGATGCAAGGATCTCCGGGGGTTGTGGCGAGGTTCGGAACGGGAATGCGAGCCTGGAAGTCCAGAACCAGTCCCCCCAAGTACCGGTCACGTCGGTGTATTGGGCTCTCTTGGCAATCCGCCTCGGGTTTGTGGGTTCCGTAAGCTGGTCGGATTTCTTTCCTTTACTGGATTCGGTTTCCGCATCGACGGTGACATATCGCACCTTTTGCTGGTAGTGCATCCAGAGATCGAACCGAAGGGCGAGGGCAACCATAATACCTGGGATAACAATGTCTCCCAATCCTAACAGGTTCGACTTAGAGCCAGTCTGTATCGTCAACTTGACAGGTGCGTCAACCTTTGTAGCCACCGTTATCATGAAGGGTCTGTAAAGGGTTGTTAGCTACTTATGAATAGTAAGGAATAAGGAACCTGTCCTCGATAAACTTACGTGTAAAAGACCATGACAATATCGTACACAAACAAGCCTATCAGAACGAGAAACCCGGTGAGAAACTTCGTCGGGGACAAGAGTTGCTGCGTCGCATAGCAAAAGGCAAGACCTAGTATATTGGACAGCAGGACAGAATTGGTCAAGTTGTAGACGAGAATCGTCATCACAGCCATTAGCGCAGCGAGACCGTGTTGGAAACGTAGTGGCATCTTTTCACTAAGGATGCCGTGAACCTTAATCTCGAGGATCCATTTCTCAGTGAAAAGTCCCCGGAGCTCCCACAAAAAGTTCTGAGCTGACGCCGGCAGGCGGAAAGGGGCTTTCGAGTAAGGAAGAGGACCAAGGGGCATCTCGACAGTGTCTTGGTCCTTGACTACCTTCCCCTGCTCCCAGACGTGATGGCGACGGGTGGCTTGGTTGACCCGATAGATGGTCTTGCCGTTGGCCGCCCAATATCGCGGGAAGACAAAGCTCGTTGCGAGCTGCAACCCGTGGCTGTAAAGCGTGACCAGGCTTCCGACAGAGACAATAGATGTGTACCAACGCATCACAAGATTAAGGAGGTCCGCTTTGCGTAGGTATTGAATGACGTAGTACATGCCCACCAACGCGATGGAAGCCATGATAGGGAAGACGATGGCATCAGAGGGCTCTAGTCCGCCTATGTTGTTGGGCTTCTCGTCATCCTCTTCGTTTTCATCGCCATAAGAAGAGGGCGTCTTGCCCTTCTTCCGCGGCTGTGCAGAAGCGGGTCGATGAAGAGTTGCGTGAGAGCCGACATAGAGTATGGTGAGGGTGATGGCGAGGATCTTCAGTTCGACGTGCAGGAACTCGCCGTGTGTTTCCCAGAAATGCCAAAGCACGGAAGCGCAAGACTGTGCCGTGCCTCGAACGTCGGAAAAGATAGACATTGCCGCGGTGGATGATCTTGTTCCGTAGTAGCCGGGAGAAAAAGAGCAGTTTTGGGAAGAGGGAAGTGTGAAGAGAAGATTCTCGGGGTGTGAAAGGTGTTGGAATGGGCAAGCAAACGGAGGGGAAGAAGACACGTAATGTTGGTCTGGCAGCAGCGAGCCGTTTGATCTCTTATCACGAAGGGTCCGGAGGCCTATGCCAGAGGGACCAGGTCAAGATCCAAGGTGCTCTGGAGGAGAGCTACAGGCTCGCCGTCATGGAAGCTCTAAGATTGATGCGGGCATGAGCTTGAAGTGCGACGTTGGCGACTCTATAGATGGATGTGCTTCTGTATCTAACAGTGAAATTGAATCTTAAGACAGAGACGATGATGGGAGGACAACTAAGCAAACTGTGATACACTATTCAATTTCAAGTGACTAGTGCTCTAGTGCATAAGGGAGGGCTTCAATAAGAGTGAGAAATCAAATCAATTGATCAATCATGATGAAGAACTAGAGAGAACTGGAGAGGGAACATTAGAGATCAATCCTGGTTTCTTGCTGCTGTTTGACCAAGACTGGTTTAAAGTTTGGAGATCCCTCGCCTCTAGTATTATGTATTTCCAGGCCTGCGCCAGCTACTGGTGGAACAAGTACACCGGGCTGGACAGTGCCTTCTTCAGGCTCAATGTTAGTGTACCCCATTGTTGTACGAAGCAAGAGCAAAGCTCGCTTCAGAATCCCAGGGCGCTGGGACCCACTAATGGACTCCAAAGTGATCCAGACTTGGCGAAGCTTCAATTGACAATTCTCAACAGTCCACTACTCTCCGCAAGAACTGCCGCGAAAGTCTAAAGGGACGGGGGGGAAAATGACGACGAACGTAGCTATACAGACCTCAATGGTAAGCAAATAGTTACCCGAAATCCCCCGTTTGTCCAGCACTCGCACCAATGTTCGCTTTACTGTTGGCGTTTGCCTCAATCGCTAACTCGAGGCGCCTTGCCCCCACCATGAAACAGGGCACATTCACGCTCGAGCTCTACACCGACCATGCCCCCAAGACCTGCGAAAACTTCTCCTCCCTCGCCCGCCGCGGCTACTACGACAACACCCCGATCCACCGCATAATCCCCAACTTCATGGTCCAGGCCGGCGATCCCACCGGCACCGGCCGCGGCGGTAGCTCCATCTGGGGCCAGCCCTTCGAGGACGAGATCCTCCCCGAGCTGCGCCACACGGGCGCCGGCATCCTCTCCATGGCCAACTCGGGGAAGAATACCAACGGGTCGCAGTTCTTCGTCACGTTGGCGCCGACGCCTTGGCTCGATGGGAAGCATACCGTCTTTGGCAGGGTCAAGAGCGGGATGGGCATCGTGAAGAGGCTGGGACTTGTCAAGACGGGTGCTGAGGATCGACCGGTGGAGGATGTGAAGATTGTGAGGGCCTGGGTCGTAGATGACGCCGAGAATGATGTAACCAAGGTATAACAACCGGCCAGAGTGGGGGGGTTAGTGGGTTGGGGGTATAGACTTTGGACCTTTGGTCTCTGGCCAGCGGGAATCCGGCTTCGTGTGCCTATTTTCTTTCGCGATGATGTAACGGAGTTTGGAGTTGGATGATCGATTCGCCACAGCCTTCGGCCCCTACGTTTACGCACATCGCCCGCGGCTAGCACATAGTAACCGGCACGAAGGACTGAAACACTGAAAACGACTGGAGTTAAGGTTGTATACAGGCTGGTAAAGCAGAAATCGCCCCATGCTTCATTTTCTTTTCGAAAAGCAACTGTTCTAAACACTAAAACGCCTTCGCCTTCCCTGATGCAAAAGTAGATGCAAGACCGGATGTATGACCACCCCAGTGGGACCCTAAACCAAAATCAAAGGATACAGGCATGCATGGAAGCCAAACGAGGGATAAGCCGCCCTTACTGCGAATCTGCGGCGTGCTGGCATCTTCATTTCTGAATTGGTACAATCGGATCTGGACTGATTTAAAAGCGTCCCAAGGTAATAAAAAGTTATGATGTAGAATGTTAGACCCCGGGCGTGTGGAGTTGTAGAGGAGGATTTGTTTCTCCCTGCGTCCAAGGAAAGAGTTTTTGGTAGTTACGGCAACATTCGAAGAACATCGTGGGTCGACGTCATCGTAAGATAAGAGTGTTGCATGGAATTGTGTGGAATCAAACGCTTGTTCCTTTGGGTAGGTTGGCTGTTGACGAATAGCCACGAGTATCCCATGAAGTCTGAATGGGGAATGATTTGACAATGAAAGAGCCTCCGGCGCCCTTGTGGATTTAGGGGTGCCCAGAGCCGCAAGCGTGGTGAGTGTGAATAGGAACAAAAGTTTGTTCGGCGGAGATGATCACGCCTCTAACGGGGAGGGGAAGACATTGTGCCCGACGATTCCGACGCGACCTCGGCATCCCTGCCATTCTTCGCCGGGGACGAGAGAAGTGCTTTGTTCATAAGCTTGTTGCCCTTCTTCAGGGGCGAGGGTGCCTTAGGGTTCACCTTCTTCGCTGGCACGGCGTCCAAGCCCTTCTTGTGAGGACCGTCTGGCTTGTGCTCCATGCTTAGGTTGGAGCTTGGCCTGGCCTTCTTTCCACCAAGCGCGGACGGCTTGGGCGGTTTTATCTTGATCTTAACGGCTGGCACCGATGGCTTCAGCTTCTTTTTCTTATGGTTAGTCTCAGAGTCCTCCTCATCTTCCACGTGCTCCGCGTCTCGCTTCTTCGGGCTCGTCGCTCTCGAGGCGGGCCTAGGTGTGCCTTTCTGACTCGAGGGAGGAGTGGCGTCTTGGCTGTTGGCATTACTGCCGTTGCTGATTTTTTGAGCAGCAGCCCTGCTAGCATTCCGTCCACTATTTCCAATACACGCACCCATGTGATTGTTGAGCCTTGTGACGAGGATGCAGCGCTTGCATTTGCTGCAGGTGGCGGACGGGAACGAAAGCACGTTTACAGGTCGTTGCTCGGGTGCTCCCGTCTCATCGAGCTTCTTCTCCATGTCCTTCTTCTTCTTTCCCCTACCAGGGCCCTGGGGAACCCACGTTTGGCCGTAAATGTCGTAGCCAGGTTTGTCGATATAAGGATGCTTCTTGCAATAAATGCCGCTAGGATCTGGCTTCCGCGCACCTTTACCATCAGTCGGGTACAAGAGGCGTGGGAGATGGCAACGCGGGCATAGGATATCCTTTGTCGTCTTAAGCGGGTTCCCCTTGAGCATCACTTTGCCATCTTCGTATATCGCTGCGTCGGTCTCGATTCGTACGTCGGGCTTCGAGTCGCCACTACTGTCCGCGGCGTCGGCTGCGAGTTTCTCGACACGGATGGAGGCCGTCGTCGCTCGGGCAAGTTTTTCTTCCATGTGAGTTTTGCTTAGGAGATCTTGGATGATGTTGTAAAGGATGTCGTCGAGGACCGCACGCGCCTGGATGAATGATGAACAAGTGTCAGCCGGCGGCACATTCCCAAATGTGCATGAGGTCTGCGTCGCTGGATAGGACGCAAACATTGCCGGAGGGACCGTAGCATGTTTGATCTCGTGCGGTTTTCGAGAGGCTTTCACAGGATGGGATGCGAGGAAATAGTACTCACGACTTGATCAAGAGCATCGCCACCTTCGGTAGGGGGGATAACTCCCGCTTTGCCAGTGGACGAAGCCATGGCTCGATTCGAGGCTGATGAATAAAATGTGTTGTACAAGGATGTTTTGAGTTGGTTCGGTTGCCTCCTGTGATTGCGAGTCCTTCAGCCTGAGATCCGACACAGTCGTCGGGTGATAGACCCAATTGTGCCGAGCGACGCCCTCTAGATCTGGACCAATGGGGAGGATACGCAGTGCCGTCCCGCAAAGAGAGATCAATGATGCAATAAAAGTGAGGGAAAGGGGATAGAAAGAAGAGAGGAAAGAGATAGGAAAGAGGAAGACAATCAAATTATGGGGCCTGCTTGTTGGCTTAATCAGGGGGTTCGATTAAGAAAGAGGAAAAAAAAAAAAAATCAAATCAGAGCTGTCACCATTTGCGTTTAGATGCTCATCAGAATCAAAAGGCCTAGCAGGATTTCTGATTCGGCTGGGTGGAGGGAGGTTTGCAAGGTTCAAGTTTGGATGATTTAGGGAGAGAGCCGCGTCGAATCAGGACGGGCAAAATCCGGAAGAGCAGCGGAAGAGAGGGTCCATTCACATTCAAATTGTTGTCAGGGATGAATTGCAAGACTCCATCAATGATGTACGTACATAGTACACCTACTGATGGGGCTGCCAGGCTATGGGCGATGAGCTACATATGCTTGCAGCCTGCAAAGTATTAATAAACGCCCAACGTTGAATGGAAGGAGCACGGGAAGAACACTTAAGAGAAGGTTCCAAGTCAATTTTCAGATCTATTATTCATATTAATTCAGCATTAATGCAAACTTGGGCATTTGGTCGGCCAACAGCTTGATTATTGGATTTGACTTGCTGCTGGCTGTGCTGCAGGCTAAACCAAAGCTTTGCTGAACACTACTAGGTACGAAGAAGCACAAAGTACTTACCGTTGATGCACGCTAAAATGCAGGCACCGAGACCCAACTGATGGCCTGCAAAAGTCTTATCCGACTCGTGTATGCAGCACCCAGTATAAACTTATTCAAGAAGTCGGGATGGATCGAACATGGTCTCAAGCGCCATATCAGTTCAGGTTCCAGCCCAACTCCTCCAGCTCAAGGTTTTCCCCTCTCTGGGAACCCCGAAGAGACCGCATGCCTATGCTCCATCTAGTCATTCTCACGAGTTACGAGTGTACATTGGGCCTGATAATATCCAGGCAGTGTATGTAGTTTCCACGGGGAAAGGGTTGGGCCTGCTCCTGTGTCGTTGACAAAAGACGGCAAAGCTTGGTGTACAAAGCCACTGACATAGTATTCCTCGGCCTTCGAGCAGTCGAGACTGAGTCTAATTACTCAAGTGACCACGAGCAGTCCTGTCCTCCGTCGTTTCCCCCAAGGCGACCCCGGCCGAGGACGGTCGTCCATTGCTCACCAAGTAATCCGGAGGCCCCTCGGCCTCATCACAATCTTGCCATTGCATTGCGTTAGGATCTTAGCGGCTGCACATTCTAATTGTTTTAGGTCAGGCACATTGATGAAAAGGCCACCACAAACACCATCGAATGCCGAATGTCGCAAATGTTTACGGGCGTCATATCAATAGCTCTCCATAAATTTTGTTTGTTTTCCGGTGTTTCTTCTCTGAGTTGGACAAAAAGACCGCCGGAGATGGCATTATTAAAAGGTAGCTGAAAGGACATCAGATCAAATCGGTCTTGATGGATGGGTCATCAAGGTGCACTTCGTACGAAGTCAAAGTACGTCCACTAAATTGAAAGTCTTAAGGCGGGTTCAGCGCTAGGCCAATCAGTATTAATCGGGTGACCCAATACTGTTGTCTGAGTGCTTCATTCATACAATTTGATCTCTTAACGAAAACCAGCTCTCCGATCCAGTATTCTCACATGGGAGTTTGTTTGCATGAACTCTCCATGTGGAACCTATTTCAGCCATAGACGGTGGCTTCATGCGCCAAACCAAACTCCCCGTCCCGCTTAGCGCTACAGTCCCAGGTCTCAGGGGCAACAAGATTCAAGATTGAATTAAGACTTTATATTCCCACTGCTTCTTCTTCTAGTTTGTCTTCTCAAATTGCATTGTTCTTCTCTTCATATTCGGCCACCTCACACCTAACACCTAACCCGCCTTCCTCGTCGGCGGCCGCGAACCCTTTTCCCCCCCAGAGCTAGGCAGTGAAAACGAATTAATTCGATAGCCCGCGTCCGTCATGTCTCTCCCAACAGCCAAGACGACCCAGTCGTCCATCCTCTCTTTCCTGAATCAAAAGAAGCAGCCCAAATACGCTCCTCCTCCCTCAACCGCGCCGAAGCAGCCTCCCCAGCAACCCCCCGCCGCCAAGCCGCCGTCCGCTCCAACCTCGATCGCCCCTCCACAGCCGTTCACTCCGGCTCCAGCTCCGACGATCCCACCCATCATCCACCCCCACCCCCAGGCGACCATCCGTCCCATCTCCGTCGACGACATCACTGCCCTTCGTCGCATCAACTCCCTCCTCCTCCCCGTCGCGTACCCCGACACCTTCTACCAGCGCATGCTCGACCCCGCCGCGTCTGCCCTCTTCTCTCGCGTCATAACCTGGTCCGACGATGTCCCCTCGTCGCCTTCCTCGTCAAAGGTCGTCGGCAGCATAGTCTGCCGTATTGACGATGCGACCGTAGCCGCCGGAGCCAGGGCACCAACGGCTGTTTCGGCAGATGCCAATCAAGTCCTCTACATCGAATCTCTTTGCCTTCTCTCCCCTTATCGCTCGCTAGGCCTCGCCGCCGCCGCCCTCGACGAAGTTCTCGCCACCGTACGCCGCGATCCCAGCCTCAACGTCCGAGCCGTCTACGCGCACGCCTGGACAGAAAACGAAGAAGGACTGAGGTGGTATAAGTCCCGGGGATTCGCCTCGGATCCGAAACCGGTAGAAGGCTACTACTTCAAACTCCGACCAGACTCGGCCTGGGTCGTTCGCCGCGATATATCCCCCTTAACCGCGCCGTCTCCGATACAGTCCAACTCATCTCCGCCAATTGCACAACCGTTGCCCCTTGGCGCGACTGCTAGACTCGCCAACCTGCCTCCCAGGGGCCCGGCACCGCCCCCGAGGACTGGCTCGGGTCAGTCATTCCAAAATCAGAGGCCGGAGACCGAGTGGAACGACCTCCCCGCGGACATGGCACCCCCGCCAAAGGCAGGTCGCGCAAGTGGGGGTAGTTCGGGGCAGAGCTCTAGAAGTAGCTCAACTGCTAGGAAGAAGAGGGACAGGGCTTATCCTACTGGGGCATTTGGAAGCTAGACGGCCGGTAAGGACCGGTAATATTTCCATATATGTACCTAGATATAGAGACAGGAGGGATGGAAACGATCACCAGAGATGTGTATTATGACTGAAAATGATTGAACTTAGAGATAATATGCAAAACAATGCAGCATGAGAAACAACAGGCCGGGTGTTTCCGATCTTCCCACTACGTCATATGTGAAGCCAAGGTGGTTTACCCGGCAGCGAAGACACCAAGGGAATACCTGTGTGAATAGGGACCTGTGGGAACTACATGGCACTTAGAATTGGGCGATGGAAAGAACCTATATATGTTAGGTTTGACATGTATACTAAGAAATGTATAATGAGGCTCTGCTACCGTGAATGGATACACACTTATATATGTTGATAGAGGGTGCTTCGTAAAGTAGTAAGAATGAACAGGATAGCAGCAATCCATGCTCCAGACAAAGACACGCAGAGGCAAAGGCAATTAGGAACATCATAAGGACATGTCATAGCTAATGATCTCATTCATAAAATAAAGTAAAACAAGGAAGAAAACTCGAAAGCCATTCATGATGCTATGCTCTTTGGCGTTTCGCCCACCAGAGTGTTACAAGTGCAACAATACCAACAACGCCCGCTACTGTGAATGCAGTGCTCGAAATCAAATCCTCTCCTAGATTAAAAATAACAGGGCTGTCAGTACTCAAATTCCTCAATTGACTATTAAACATTAATATTATGATATTAATGGGTTTGCAGGCCTGAACTGCTGCCAGTCTTGATTCACATACCTGTCTCTCTCTGAGTGTCCTGCTGCTCAAGGTCTGCATTGCTCTCCATATTGGCAGCCATCAGCGCAATGAGAGCAGCGCCTACACCACTGCCATCCTTGGCAATACCAATTCGGATACGTTCTGCGCCCTTGGGGCCAATGCCATCAATGGCTCTCAAGCCGTCGTATATCATATCGCGGAAGAAGGGATAGTGCTCGACTAGACTTCCGTCCACGCCAATGTCAATAACATCTTCCTTGGGGTCGCTTAATTTTCCGGACTGCAACACAATCGCGCCAATAGCAACCGCAGATAGCCTAGCGGCGCGCCGGGCCACGGCGTTTGCGACGGCCTTGAAGGCTTGGGCATCCTCGAGGGAGGGCGCAAAAACCTCCAGGGTGTCCTCCAGTTCCTGCCGAAGGGTGGAGAGCTCCGGCGTGTTATCAGCGGCCGCGACAGACATGACGGCACTGTCAAGTCCCCACGGTTTCAGGAGACCAGATTGAGGGCTGACAGTGGTGACGGATTTCCAGTCATTGAAGCTGGAATTGGCGTCTCGAAATAGTGACGTCCGCTCATTCTTCATCATGTCAATAACCGCAAGGCGCACAATCTCGCCCAGGAACATTCCAGAAACACGCTTCTCAAACATCTGAAAGCCCGGGTTAACTGTCGATTCGTCCAGTGCCTTATCCCACGGAGTTGTGGGTAACACGTTCAGCTGATTATCGAAAGAACCCCACTCCGTGTTGACAACCATCTCGCCCGTCGACTTGTCGTAGATACCTTTAAGAGGTTTCTTGATGTTGGAGAGCTTTTCGATATAGGCTCCGTTTGTTCCCGTCCCAAAGATGGCACCCAGGATCGACTTGGCCCTCCCGGTGGAGGTGTACGACCGGGCCATTAACGTGCCAACGGTATCGTTGACGAGGGCCGCAACTTTGACGGGGAGCCCGAGTTTGTCGATTTCCTCTTGGAGGAGCGCGCAAACGTCTTTTCCCACGGCATCGGGGATATCGAAGCCCTTGGTCCAACGGATGAGCTCGCCCTTGTTGATTCCCATCTGGTTTACAGGGAAGCTGAAAGTGAAGCCGAGACGGAAGGACTCCTTTCCATGAGAATTGCCAGGTTTCCGTTTCGCGACTTGGGCGGCGAAATGATCCTCGTGATGTTTCTTTAGGAATGCTTCAATCTGCTTGGCTAGGAAGGCAAACAGCTCACGGGCAGTTTGGGCGACCATCAACTCCCTTGGAATGGCAACCTTATCGTAGGTAAGATTGAAAGTAGTGTCGCCGTTTAGCTGCACCGAGCACACTCGAAAATTTGTGCCTCCAAGATCGACGGCAAGATAAAGACCCTATCACAAGGTGGTATTAGAAATTAGAAATTGGTTCGCATCAGCATTCCTGCTGCCAGATTTCTTGCGATCGTCTGGGAGAGGAGGGTTCTTGCCTTCTCGGTCCCGTCTGGCACACCGGTGACGAATGTGGGGATCTGGCTCAAGCTTGTACCATCCTTCTTGAGCCCCTCGTCTGGTTAGGGCGAGGGAGTCAGCTTCAATGCGCATTCAAGAGAGGATCAAATTATATGTGCAAGATTTGTAGAAAACAACTCTCGATCCTGGCCATCATTTAGACTCACCCATTTGTCGGAGGAACTCTAGTGTGGCGCGGTTGACATCTTGATCGGCTATCTCGA
The DNA here is from genome assembly GCA_002812735.1 of Scedosporium dehoogii. NCBI lineage: Eukaryota > Fungi > Ascomycota > Sordariomycetes > Microascales > Microascaceae > Scedosporium > Scedosporium dehoogii. The sequence goes on from PGIR01000281.1 coordinate 25,741, forward strand.
ATTGGGAGACTACCTTTTTAGTTTCGGCTTCGAGGGCCATTGTGAGAAGTCGCGAGGTCGGCAGAATGGTCGGGAAGGGCGCTGGATTTTCGCACACGGGTTCTTGAATGAGGAGCTGTGAGGCGGGAGAGAATAAGGGTCCAAGGGAGAATTGCGACGAGAATAATTTGGCCGAGAGTCGCAGGCGGCTGGCGTCTTGAAGTAAAAGTTGCGAAGTCTAGTACAGGGGGAAGCAGGGAGCAATCGGCGATCGTCAGCAAAGCTTCTTGAGCGACCACTTTGTAGGGTTTATGATGCCAGACAAGAAGAGATTTATCGAATGAAGAATACGGAGGGGCAGGAGCTCTGATATAGTCGCATGAATACAAGGCTTTGGCTGGGGGCGGCGCGGCTCGGGTGGTTAAAAGTGGATAATTGGGGGAATCATGAACAAACACATCTCGAAGCCAACAATTTGATCAGGTATGAGCTAGATGCGGGGAAAGGTCATGGCATGTGGCAGGCGGTAAACTAGTAGTAGCATGGGGGGGCGAAGCTTCGGGGCGTTGACCGGCGTGAAGTAACGGCTCGTTTCCATAACCAGCCGTCTATGATGCATCAACGAGTGCCAGGACGTTGCAATGGCTGCATCAGACTCAGGGCTCGACCCATTAGAACGGGTCGTATGAGCAGACACAACGAGAGTACAGATGTTACTTCGTACTTCTCGGAGCCAGAGCAGACTTGGAAGCTTCCTAATATCAGAACCGAAGACAAGGGGCGGAGTTGTTTCGGCGGCTTTTTGGTTGGCCGGAGGAGGGCGTCGACCACTTTGCACGGAGATGATGCAGTTCCAGATTTCGACGCCGCTTGGCGTCGGTCCATCGACACACAAACGCAGTGAGACTGCGCGTGGAAGGGACGGGCAAGCTCGCGGGCCACTGACCATCTCAGTCAATCGCCACCCAGAAGCTGGGCAACCCACACAATAAGATCACTATGCTGGGATCCCTCGACCACGACAGAATGCGAATCGTTTGGCCGACATTTGATGGTAACGGGAATGGGCAGAGGGTAGGGTAATAGTGTGGAAGAGAGAATAGTGGGATGTTTAAATGCAAAGTGCAAAGCGGGACCGAGTCCGGATTATTATCAGAACAAGGGAGAGGAGGTTATCTTACCAGCAGGGCAAGGACAAAGAGGAAGCCAGACAAGATGCCAATATTGGAGGACCAGAATGGACTCAGACTCCGTGAGTCTTTAGAAACGGCGCCGGCCTTCCACGGCTGGTCCTCCTCGACATGAGACTTGCCACCTAGAGTGTCCAGGTATGGGTCGACTGGAGGCCAGGAGGAGCCAGCCTCCGCCTCGTCCGATGGGGAAGACGTCTTGACGGTAATTTTTCCGAATGCAGACTTCAATGTTGTCGAATGTGAGGCTGGTGGGTTCTAACTTTCCTGCTTTTGCTGTTGGTCAATTGGGGCTCTGGCGCTTGCAGTGCATCGAATGCTGTCCAGTTGTTTTTAGGTTAAATGTGGGTGCTGAGAAATTGGGTTGAGTCGGACGGAAACCCGGGATGGGTTGTTGCAAAATGGGACCTTCCTGATGGCTCCTTCGGACTTGCAGCTTGAAGCCGTTCTAGGTCGCCAGCAGCGTTCTAGGTTGCCTCCAGGAAGGGCAGTGGCGTCGGCGCATTAGGAGAAGGGCCGGATACCGTGCTCTCTAGGTTCTACGGCCACCACGACACTTGCAAAGGGGAGGAAAGAAGGCGAGGCGGCGATAGGGGCGGCGGTGGCGAATTGGGTCCAAAGGGGAAACAAAATACTTCGTAACTTGCAATGAAAGACGCGAGTGTGTGGTGAGAAAAGGGAACTGATATAAAAATCGAAACTTGGGAAATGTTGCAGGGGAGTATGAAGGAGGGGGTCAAGGCGTTGCTCGCCAGGAAGTGCGGATGTGTATTAATTAGTTTGGGATGCAAACGACCTCCACCAAATGCTGAAGCAGATCCTGATCTTGAAGCGAAAAAAACTCGAGGGCAAAATCAATGTGGTGGAGACATGCCGAGGAGGGAGTTGAACTCGACACAGGAAGAGAGAATTGGGAAGATTAGGGGATTATATTGAAGTGGCAGGCTTAACCTACAAGTGCCGAAATGTTGAAGGGTCTTTGATGAAATGCATCATTGGTCAATTGAATTGATCTCGATGTCGGTAAACCTGGTGGGCAAGGGTTCATATCAAATTCCGCTTGTAGATCCTAGTTGAGAGATCAACATTCACGCTCCATAGCTACATTGCTATACTCCCTCCCATTATAATATCTCGGAGACCTCTATCACTGGGGAATGCCTCCGGCGGGCTCAAGAAAGAAAGAGCAAGCGCAGAGCAGAGCGACGAAGCAACGAAGGGAAGGTTCTAGTGCAGTTGCCGGCTGTCAGTGCGAGTAGATCCGAATTTATGGTTGATCTCCCCGTGAAGAATTCGCAGTTAATTACGAAGCGAGGAATTCAAATTCAACATCGACACGGCAGGGACCAATCAACTACCACGACCCAAGTAGTTTAAAAGACTCTATTAATATTGGCCAAAAATGCCAGCCTGGCAAGGAAATGTTTGGGATGCTCAGGGTCGAGGACGATCAGGACGGAAATGCCCACGGCGGAACTTCGCATCGCCTGCCATTGGACCCATCGACCGAGGACACAGCGGATTCGGAATTATGAAGCAATCGCTTCTGTTCTCTTGCTTCTCTCACCTTCCACGGCAGCCTCGAATATAAATATAAATATAACGAAGAGGATGTGTGTATGCTAAAAAAATCCCGCGCGAATACCAGAAGACTCACCGAGCCAACAGCAAAACGATTAACGTTGATCGATGCATCCTGCGCAGATAGAAACAATGCCACACAGCAATCTTTTATTGCTTCGTAGAGGAAAGATGGTTGTGGTGCATTAAAGAGTGTGTATAATAGGGTTCTCGATGATATCAACGGCAACCGTGGAGTTCCATCCTCCATCGATGGGTACGAGGGAACACAGGCTGATCGAAAATTAAGAGGGCTTCCTCCCACGCCACGACCTTGTCAGGCCAGGGCACGACACGCTACAGAATTGCCAGCTTTCCTTCGCTATCGATCACAGTGCACTCTTCGCCTAGCTAGGACGAGCTGAGCCTCAATCCACCGCCCACATGGTCCATTGTCACTCACCAAAGTGGGGCAGTGGAAGGCTTCCCAAATTCTCGGATTTGCTGGTCCGAGTCGATGATGCCAGAGAGGACATGCTGTCAGAGACCCTCCTTCTCAGCCTTTTGCAGTGTTGACGAGGCAAGCCCGCAAGTCCGATGAATCGACATCTTGGACGTACGAAGTAGTCCGTACTTCGCGAGAGTAACCTCGATTGCCCCGTCCCCCAGTGCTGATTCCATTACAAGTACATAGAGGAAGCCCATCTTCTAATAAACGCCAAGAGATTAAGAGATTGGATGTGCAAATATTACTTCGTAGCCAGGGAAATATCGCCCAATGCGCAAGAACATACGGCTACTTCGTAGAGTCTCTGACAGTTTGTGCAAGTATCCGTTTGATTACTAGGTTCAATTACCGTTCAGGTGACAAAAAAGGCCAAGGATGGTGGGGAAAGTCCTAGGAAAAGTCCTGGATTCCCTCCCAGTCTTCAATTGCCAGGCAAATCAATCACCTTACCCTAGTAACGGAACCAAAAAGGAACCCTGAACCTCTGCTTATCCACTAACGGACTGACTTATTTGGAGGGTCCAGACAATGTCCTTGCAAGGCTCTCTCTCCTCAGGTCGCAGGCGGGGTATTCTCTGCGGCGTGAGGCGTCTGGTACTTGAAACTACTCACAGTACAAGGTCGAAGTAAGACGGGGCATTGTCGACCTTTGAATACGAACCAGCAGCCAGCGAGTGTACCCTATTTACAACCTACTAGGCTCTGGCCCCTTCGTGTGCTTCTAGTATACGAAGCAGACTACGCAATCCCATGTTGCCAACCCGACACTCAACTCGTGTAGCTCAAGCGAGGACAGCACTTTGAACTTTCGCCGAGCTCGAAATTGATCGATCCATCGACATCTAGAATCTGCCTCCAGAATCATTGGCGTACTAGCAAGGATATGTTCGAGGAAGAGAGCTGCCCAGGGACAGACCGTGCGATGAATACGTTCCAGTGATGGTCAATGACTTCTGTCCATGGACCACAGTGAACCACATCCTTGCGCCACCAGTTAGTACTAAACTAGCACTTCGTTCTGCATCCTTCGTCACTCGTAACGGTGCCGGCGAGGTGCACGACGAAACGGACAAGGGGCTCAGCCTTACAAATCCCAAATAAGACTGCATAAAATCCGCTAGTTGCGCCGTTCTTGAGGATCAGGGCCTGGACAATGGGTGCCGAGAATCCATTAGTCCTTTCAGCTCTGGTACAGCCACACACCACAACGTGGTATGGGAAGGAAGTAGTATGGACAAGGTATCAAGCAAGCCCCCCCTCTTCCTTGATGCCTTGATCTCAATCAGTTTGGGGAGGTCTTAATATTAATTACGATGAAGTACTTCGTAGTCCTCCGTAAAAGTCCCAGGTCCTGGAGGCTGGTGGGCTGTGATCGTGATCAATTGATTCGACAGATTTTGATGGATTCGGGTACCTTCGTAGTTTCTGCCTTTCTGCCTTTTCTGCCCCACGCACTCACTTCCAAACTTCTAATTGACGCACAACCCCTCCCTCCTCTACAATTGTAAGAGTAGCTACCTTTGCCTGCTGTCCTTGCATCCACCTTCCAGTCCGTCACTTCATTCCCCCATCGCCCTCTCGGTCGGTTTTGGTGCTCTTGAAGAAGGAGCACAGCCATCCCAGCCCTCGATTCCTACACCGTTTTCGCCCAAGTCCTAGTTATTATTCTTGTTTCCCGATCTGTCGGCCTCCCTCCCCTCCCATACCGTCAGCGACTGACAAGGGAACCGACAAACTAACATAGTATTACCTACTTCGTACACACCCCTCAAGTGCCACCACACACACCCCGCCTCCCCCAGCGCACTCGGGAGACTCTCGCAGTCCTTCCCCTCATATTATTTCCCCCGTCCTTCGATTCTCAAACATATCTCCTCGCCGCCCGCCCTCCTTGTCCTGCCTATGAATTCTATGAACTCGCGCCTGAAAGCTTTCGGTTTCGGTAAACGGAAATCCACCGCCAGCATCCAGGGTCCGCCCTCCACCCCTGACCACCCCGCGAGCCAGCCAGGCTATCAGCCCAGCCTGCCCCCTCCTCCTCCCTCTCAAATATCGCAACCGCCTCCGGGCCACGCTCCCGCATCCTCTGTGTCTTCTTCCGTCCCTTCTGTGTCCAACGTCCCCATGAATCATCCGCCTCCCGGAAATCGACCGCCCAGCTATACGGCGAACTTCCATGGTCAACCTCCCCTCGGTCGCACCAGTCCACTAACTCACCCCGGTCCTACACGAACCCCCCCGAGCCAAATGGTTGGAGGCCCTCCTCCGATCAACACGGGTGCCCCTGTTGCGGGCTATCCCCCTCATGCCCCCGTCCCCGGCGGCCCTCCCCCGATGGGAGGACCACCCGGCTACGGTGGTGCTCCTGCGGGCTACCCTCCTGGCCCGCCGCCTCCGCAGCAGCAGCAGCAGCAACCAGGCGCTCCCATGGCCCAATATCATCGACCTGGAAACCCCGCCGAGGTCGAAGGCAATAGCCGCAGCAAAGCCCAATTAATTGTCGGCATTGATTTTGTAGGAACCGGCCCCCCTCTCCTCCCCCTCCAGACACAGCTCTTCCAACACGAGAGCTTCTCGTCTGTGTACGGCAGTATTAGCTGACTAGTGGTTACGTACGAACAGGGCACGACATTTTCAGGAGTTGCGTTCGCTTTCGCGACGAACAACGAAGCTAAGGAGGATATCATCACCGAGTGGCCCGGTGCTGGCTCCTACACCAAACAAAAGGTTCGGACAAACGGCTTTCTGTGGTACGTTGAGGAGATAGCTAATCATGGCTGTGGGTTTAGATTCCGACTGTGCTATACTACGATCAGTATCAGAAAGTTGTTGGATGGGGCCCCGACATTGCCGATGCTCTTGCCCCCACTGGATATCCTAAGCCTGGAGTGCAAAAGGTCGAATGGTTTAAGCTACAGTTGATGCTCAGCGGAAACACGTACATCGACCCAATCAACCTCCCCCCTCTTCCACCTGGGAAGTCCGAAATCGATGTTGCGGCAGATTATCTCTTTAAGCTTCGCCAGGCCATGCGCTCAGCCCTGCAGAAGACTCTGGGCGAGGTTTTCAACCGAGAAGAGCGCAACATCCGGTATTACCTGACTGTTCCTGCCATTTGGAACGACGCCGGGAAGGCCGCCACTCGTTCCGCCGCCATTCAGGCCGGATTCCTCCGGGACGAGAACGATAATCGTTTGACCCTCATCTCCGAACCCGAAGCTGCCGCTCTCTTTTGCTCCAAGACTGGTCTCCTGAACCTAAAGGTCCACGATGCCGTCTTGATTGTCGATTGTGGTGGTGGTACGGTCGATCTTATTGCCTATGAAGTCGAAGACGAAAACCCGTTCACCGTCGCCGAGTGCACAGCCGGATCTGGCGACTCGTGCGGCTCGACAGCCCTAAACCGTAACTTCAGCAACATCCTTCGCACAAAGATTCGAAAGATGAAGCTTCCTGACGGTTCCAAGACGGCTGGCCGTGTCTACGCCAAGTGTATCATGGATTTCGAGAACCGTATCAAGGCCGATTTCCGTAACAATGGTCAGAAATGGGCTGTCGACGTGGGTATCGAGGCCGAGTTCCCCGAGGCGGGTATTGAGGAAGGATACATGACATTCACGAATGAGGAAATTCTGCAATGTTTCGAGCCAGTCGTCAATCGAATTTTGGAGCTTGTGAGGAACCAGATCATCGCTATCCAGGCGCAAAACAGGACGCTCCAAAACATCCTCGTCGTCGGAGGCTTCGGTGCCTCTGAGTATCTCTTCCAGCAGATCAAGCTACATGTTCCGCCTCAGTTCCAGTCCAAGGTCGTCCGACCCATGGACTCGGTGGCAGCCATTGTCAAGGGCGCAGTCACAGCCGGTATCACCGAGCGTGTTATCACTCACCGTGTTGCTCGGCGACACTACCTCATGGCTACCCTCCAGCCTTTCAAGGAGGGATACCATCCCGAAGCTTACCGCGTTCCTTCTCTCGATGGCAAGGACCGGTGCAAGTTCACGCGACAGATCTTCGTACAAAAGGGCCAAAAGGTCAAGATTGGCGAGCCCGTCAAAGTATCTTTCTTCCGCCAGGTGGCTCCTGGCGCTACCCTCATGTACGAGGATATCTTATACGCATGCGACGATGACGTCTGCCCCGAATACACTAAGGATCCTCGTAAGTTTACCTACCATCCCCGTTGCGCGCGAAAGGTGTAGTAACGAGACAACACGATGCTAATTTTTCTTCTTCTTCCTCGCGCAGGGATCAAGGAAGTTGTCACGCTTACGTCGGATCTGTCTCGAAAGAACCTGGAGAAGGACTTTGAGCGAATGGACACGCCCCAGGGAACGTTCTACCGAGTGTACTTTGATATCTACCTTACCCTCGATGGTTCTGAGTTTAGCGCGGAGCTGGTATGCCAAGGCGAGGTTATGGGCCGGTGCCGAGCCCGCTTCCGATAAAGGAGGCGAGAAGAGAAACGAAACGGAGAAGACGGCAGTTCAACCCCTGGAAATTGCCTCATTCTGCTTGTTAGATACCCAGCCCGGCGATTCATCAGGTGATACCTGAAGAACGTTGCCATCCTACTGTGCATGCGATTGAGTGGTGGATGAGACGGACGACTCAATTTTCCGTCCCCGTTTCGCTCTTCGTCAGGGATTTAAAATTCGATAAGACGCAACATACATTTGTGGAGGAGACAGAATCTAGGTTTGCTAGTGAGACAGGATCGTTGGAGTATTACCATGTTTTGATGTTGGATCTAGTCAGGAGCGATTTCACGAGAATGGCATGGCATGATGGAGGGTATTTCGATCGATTCCCCTCAAGCTCCCTGCCGTGCACATGTCTCAATATTTCGTTAATAGCGAAAAGGTGGGTGGACAGGAGGGGGATGCAGGACGGTGTTACACTGTGTATGGCTTGATGAATCTTCTGAGTTTATAGATATCAAATTTCTTTGGCGATGGCCCTCCCGAGCTCCCAGTATAAGTTGATATCTTGAGGAGTGCTACTGCGTCTATCACAGCCACAGAAACTCCCGGCCCAGGAACGTTTTTACGAGATTAACCTCTTCGCGCCAGTAAGACTAACGGATATAAGAAGAAATAATGGGCGATAAAAAAAGAACTCTTCTATATAGCAAGACGAACTGGGACATGACTAGAAAGGGGGCGGTTGGGTGGCTTAGGGGGGATAGTTGGGCACGCCCATTGTAGTAATCAAAACTGGCAACAACGCGCTCAGCGCCCGGTGACGGTCGGGGTAGGCGAGCGAGGATGCCAAGCTCCAATGCTCCCCGGCCTCAGTATATCTCGCAGAAGGGTCACACGCTCCCCCAGCAAGCTCCATGCCAAATATGAGGATATACCACGATCTCCTTCCCTGTGCTCAGGCGGAGTTTGTGAGAGGTTGTGCGCAAGGGAGGCCGGTCCTCAGAGTAGTTATATTTTCCGGTACTCTCAGCCTTTCCTCGCCTTCTTTTCCCGTTTTCTCCTCTCCCACTCCGCCCTTTCTTCTTCGTCGCTACCGCTGAATTCAGCATCTTCGTCACTCTCACCGTTCGCGTGATAGTCATGGTTAACAATCGGCTTTGTGGACGTCGTTGTGTCGCCCCCTACGTCTGCTTGGATGAAATCTCCACGGTTTAGAGCAGCATATTCATGCTTCTGTATCAACTCCTTGAGGCCGGTATTGGTAGGGTCAACTAGTTGATAAGGGGTGAGGCCACCCTTATTCTTGACCCGGGGGTTGGAGCCAGCCTCAAGCATCATATCGACGAGGGAGTTACCGAATGGTCGCTGGGCGAGGGGCTCGGAGTTGATCCATCGGATGGCGGAATGTAGAGGAGTGTCGCCTTCACGGCGGTTTATAGGATCGCATTCGAAGTCGGGCTGGTCCAGGAGCATGTCGATTACTTCGTCTAAATGTGCGGCTCGAAGGCGTTAGTGAAGGTCTCGTCCAAGGGCCCCAATCTTCCAGAGTCAAGAAAGTAGAGTCCAGTGCTAGTTGGGGTTTTCATAGCGGAGATTTGCAATATGGGAAGCACGATACTGACAGTTCCCCTGGAGAGCTGCTTCATGGTAGAGATGGTTTCCCAACACGGTCGTAGTATCGTTGAGAAGCCGGGTAATTTCTTCCTCGCTGGAACACTCCTCTATGATTTCTGATAACAGATCGGTATTATTCCGTCGGCAAGCTTCAATAAGCTGCTCTTTTTTCGAGGCCCCCTGCTCGGATTAGTACGCCTGCGAAATGTAGAAGGTGTATCAAGGAGTTAAGTGACAAATGGTACGAACCTCATGCTCGTCTCCAGCCATGGTGAAAGTAGAGATTGTTACAGTCTAAGGAGTGTGATGAAAGAGACCGTTACTTTACCCAACCGAACCTAAGCCGTAGAGATGCAGTTTGAACGCTTTGTCTCAACCGTCCTGTCCCGACTCGTCAGCGACGCAACGCATCGCGGGGCAGTGCTCAGAAAGGACGTGGAGCGCGGGGTCCGGAAAAGTGATTGTCCGAGCTCCGGAGGGGCGGGAAGAATCAAAGTCTTGCAATTGTGTCGCAACCCAATCTGCGCCAGGAACACTGAACTCCATCCATCATTCATGAAGTCTTATAGAAAGGGCCCTCTAGACAGTTCAAGCCCCAATTTGGCTGGACTCGAGGTCAATAGGTTTTTTCTTCTTCTTTTTTTTTTTTTTTTTTTTCCTTTTTTCTT
>PGIR01000282.1:0-35546 GCA_002812735.1 Scedosporium dehoogii
TTTTGTTTTTTTTTTTTTTTTTTTTTTTTTTTTTTGTTTTGTTTTCTCAATTTCCATTTTATCTCATCTTGCATCAGTGCCTGAATAAGGCATATAGAGAGGGCATTCCGTCCCTGGGGGAATAGTAGTGATTGGTTTGCTGTGGTATTTCTGATTAAAACTTGAAATGAAAATAAACTAAGAAACCGACCATATGACGGATTGGGGTATATGAGGACCAGACTAGACATTACTCTCGTACACTTTCAAAAAATAAACTTGGAGCAACAGGGGACAGGAGAAAAAAGGATAAACTGAGGAAAGTCCAAAATAATAGAGAGGAACAAAAGAATGAAGCGCATTACATCCTCGCTCATGACCCCCTTAAATGTGCTCAACGATGCGGGCGTTTATAGCCTGCTGAAGACCGGGATTCGTCGCGCTGAAATCGTGAGCAAAGTCGGCGACGCTCGAAGTCTCGCCGTCCTTGTTGAAGACGGTGCTGTTGGGCATGGTCTGGTTGGCTGCGGGCAGGAAGATGACCTTGCTGTTGGCAGACTTGGCCATGGACTGCATGGCCTCGAGGTAGCGGATCTGCATGGCGGGAGCAGACGAGAGGATGTCGGCAGCCTGGCGCATGAGCTTGGCAGCCTCAACCTGTTAGAGTTATGGTGGTTAGCATCGTGATTCTGAGATAATCAAGAGAGGAAAAGAAGGAGGAGAGAACAAAGAAGAAGAAAAAGGCAAGGGAGGAAAAGGGTACCTCAGCCTGGGCGGCGATAATCTTGCTCTCACCAATACGCTTGCTCTGGGCCGCCATGGACAGACTCTCCTGAAGCTCCGAGCTAAAGATGATGTCCTTGACGAGCATGCTCTCAACCTTAACACCCCACCCAGTAGCAATGGTGTCGATTATCTCGCTAATCGAGTTGGCAATCTCCTCGCGGCGCTCAATGACGTCCTGGAGAACGCGGGCACCGACGACGTGGCGCAGGGTGGTCTGAGTGCGCTCGATGAGGGCCTGGCGCACGTTGGAGATGCCGAAGGCGGCCTTGTGGGGCGAGATGATGTGGTAGTAGATGACGGAGTTGAGGTGGAGCGTGACGTTGTCCTTGGTCATGCAGGTCTGCTGGGGCACTTCGGCGATTTGGATCTTGACGTCGACCTGGATGAGGCGCTCGCTGAGGGGGTTGACCTTGACGAGGCCGGGGTCGACGGCCTTGTAGAACTTGCCGAACTTGGTGACGAGACCGACGTGGCCTTGGCCGACGGTCTTGTAGGGGTTGGGGAAAGGACAGCAGGGGACAGCGCCGATCGCTCCGATACAGACGCCAAGCCCATTGACTTGAAGGGAAAAAAAGACGTGTTAGCGAGGGGAAATTCTGAGAGAAGGTCTAGGCCACGGAGGGAGCTTCTTTCTGGTGCCAGGCGAGCTCACGCGACTGGCAGGGATGCGACGCGCTTTCGAGACAGAATTAAAGATCATCAAGCGAGAGGGAAAACTTACTCATGGAGCCATACCAGCCCTTGGGGTTCGCGTCGGAATCGACGATGGTGGCATAGCTGCGCTGTAGATCCTGTTGGCGGGGAGGCACGACCTCCATGGCGGGTTGGGCCTGGAAGCCCTCGTCGTGATGATCATGGGCCGGCTGCTTCCCCGCGCTGGCGGCGGTGCTGCCGTTGATGGAGTGGACGGCGGGCGGCGCGCCAGAGACGCCTTCGGCTGCCGTACCGTAGTTGACGTTGGACATTATTGTGTTGGGAGGAGAGGCGATGATGTTTGGTAGAAACGTCAATGTATTGACGACGGGTGCCAATGACGGGGTGGATGAAGTTTGATGACGTTTCAAGGTCTCAAAGGCTTAATTTTGTTTGTGGAGACGGTTGGACTATTAATGAGGGGGAACTGGGATATTTATGGGTGTTTTGAGCCGGAGACACAGGAAAAGAAACAACAATGGGGTTCGTGCGTTCGAGATTGCCGTGGAAGTGGGAGTGGTGGTGCGACAGGGTGTGTTTAAGTATCAGATGGTGTCGAGGCCTCAAAGGTGTCAAGGTGCCGAAGGAGCCCAGCCAATTCTCAGCCGGATCCGGGATCTGCTGGGTAGGAAACAGGCGAAGCTCTTGGCGGCGGGGTGGGGAAAGGATCAAATCAAATGCGTCAAGGTGGTGTGAACAGAAACGACCAGTGTGAAAGTGTGAACCATCCATGAAGGTGTGGAAGCCTGAATTGATCAGAGGTGAGCTTCACCAGCAACGGTCGTGCCTGCCTACTCGGTACCTACTCCGTGCATCGACTGGGGAGCTTCCACGGGTGCAACTGCAACTGTGCTATTACGTCAATCCCCTGTCTCTTGATGGCACATGTATCAAGTACACAGGATAGAGAAGACTGGGATGGATGATTTCTTGTACCCGATACCATTATTTCTGATCACGTTAGACAGCATCGACTCTTTGCTCTTCATCACAGTTGGGCATCAGCCACGCCAACTCGTTCGCCATCAGTGTTGTCAATCCACCCTCACGAACCCTCAATTCTTAGCGAGCAGGGACGGATCAAATATTAGACATCTTTGGTTTCCTCAATTCAAGCTCGGCACGCTCAGTTCCTAGCGTCAGTTTTGGTGGCGTCGTTCTTGTCCAAACAGGAAAGGAACCAGGACCGACCCGTTGCGCGACGTCAACCGTGCAAGCAATGGAGGCGTCCGAAGGCACTTCATCATGCGATGTTGGAGCTTGAATTTAGAGAACGAAGAGTACGAAGTACTTTGCAGTTTAGAGCAGCAGGATACGAAGAATACGCGTCCCTTTTGCATTTGCATCTTTGGCGGCTGACTCCATCCATCGGGCGCTATTCCGACTAGTCCCTGCCAGCCCTGTCTGCCTTACGCCTTGTTTTTAGTTTACCTCGTAAGAAGTAAACTACTTGGAAGTTTAGTTTACGAAGGGACCCTTGATAGTTGAACCCGTCGGTCGTGTTTCGTTTCCACCGAGTTCGTCCTAAAGAACATGAAAGGATAGTCGGCACATCCAAGCCCAAGCAATGTGCTGCAGTGTGCGTACCATTACAGTACGAAGTGCAGCATGAACGAGGCAAACAAGACAAAGTACACTATGTTGCACCACATCAATTGATGCAGCTCGACGAGGTCTACTCCGTACTTCCATTTTGCGGAGAAGAGGATATTAATACATTGTACTGAGCTGTCCTGAGCCCGAAGGTACTGGTCTCTCTCCAACTCCCGCAGCTCGCCAAAGCAATCAATATATCACATCACGCTTGGGTAAAGGCATTGATCAATTCCTCAAGCTGCACCCGAGCGGCGTTCTTGTCTTGTAATCAGTAAAATTATACGAAATATTTCATCAATTTACGTATTGATGTGTTTATACTTCGTGGTCAATCACCACCGGCGGGCCTCAAATAATCTGTCGCGCCGCATCGCAGCATCATCACCACCGTCCCAAGGTGCCACTTTTGGGGGGCAGTGCAACATCACGTTGTCCTCCTTTCGATTCCTCAAAGAGAAAATTAAGTCCGTTCCAAAGTTTCTAGAATTCGATTGGGCCTGCAAATTATTCCCTCTTTCACCAGGGTCCCTAGAATGCGGGAGAGTCTCTTCTTCACTTTCCCAACCGAGACGAACGTTTCCAACAACACAACCCACCCAGTAAAATAAAGCAGGGCGGTCCAATATCGCCGACTCGCATCATCTTTCCAAGCTTCTTTCCTCCGCTTCTTTCTACTTCAGCCGGTAATAACCTTACCTCGCTTTGCATCGAGGTAGCACAAATCATTAAAAAACCGTCAGATTTTAAACCCGTCACATGAATACCGATCCGAATCCTCCGCTCCGGCCTCAGGATCTGGACCTCACCTCGCCTCATCTCTTCCTCCGCCGCCTCAATTTTCATCCATGCCTCCGTGCCTCCTTGAACTCCTTCCTCCTTCGTAAATCCCATGCCGCAAGATGTGTAAATAATTTTGAAAGTGGATCTTTCAATCGAAAGAGGAACTATCTGGCGCCACGATCAGCCACGTTTTTTCCAAGCCTTGGCCTGGATTCTTCAGATCTATCTAAATCTCTCCAGCGTATTATTGAGAACAGGAGGAGACGAAGGAGCAGGGGAAATTGCTCAGAGGGATGCGGTGGCTCCGTTCAGAGATCCGCAGGGGTAAGCTTAGCTGGGGATCTCAGCTAGTGCCCCTACTCAGCCACAAGCTAAGAAATCGCGGCCGATGGAGTGGTTTAGATCCCAGATGCCCGGGGTTGGCTCTCGTGAACGGGACTTTTTTTTTTTTTTAGAGATTACGCGCGTAACCCGAGTGCTTGGCTTATTACTGGCGAAGGCAGCACGCATCTGAAATAGCCGGCCTAAGATGGAGCGTACAAGTTCCTCGTAAAAGCAGATGGATCAAGGTTTGCTATCGTCTCTAGATAATGGTCTTAGAGACTGTCCTCGCTTAAACACTGGTTCAAGAAGGGGGTATCAAAACGAAACCATGCGTAACAATGAATACAAATATCCTTTTCTTTTCCGTGTCCTTCTCCGACAAGAGACTTTATTGTCAATGTCTAGTCCATCCAGGCACACTCACCGCAGCTCCGGCTCACGAAGAAATTCCGCAGACAGAGTTATATCCGCCACACCAAGGATCTCGCGATGCCCCCTCCTCCCAAGCCCTACACTCCCTTCCTCATGACCGTGTCCCCGTTGACGAATAGGCGTCACCGGGTCAACATCCAACCGTCGCAAAGACCCTCTCGGCCGCCTGCGCGTAGATGACGCTGGTGTCTGCACATCGCCGACCACCCATTCCCCCAGAGCTCCTCTATCAGGGCCGCCATTTGCTACGGCCGACTCCGTATCCAGAGCAAAGATCTTGATACCACGTAGATGAGTATCTTTTCCGTTCTGGTGGTTCTCCGTAATGGACATCTGGAGAACCCAGCAGAAGAGTGTGTTGCCATCGGGACCGCCGCCGACACCGTCGAGAGGGACTTTTTGCCATCCCTTGGGGTTGGCGAGATCCATTGCTGCGAATCTTATCATGTTGTTTTCGCTCGTGCCTGATCGGAAGATGATGCGGGTAGGTGTGTAAGATTCGTCTTGGTCGTAGTCGACATAGAAACGTATCTCACGGATTCCCACTTTCTTCACGAAGTAAACAGTTAAGTTGTGTGGTTGTGTACCGTCGGATCTGCTCGTTTCCCATTTTGCAATCAGTATCATGCCCGCAAAAAAAGCCACTTGAAGAGAGGTAGAAAGGGGGAGAGCCAAGGACCGAGTTGGACTTACTGCCAGAATTTCGTCAAATCATCACTTCGTAACTCGTCAACACCGTTGTCTTGCTTATGCGTGCTCACAGTAAACTTCCCCAGGTTGGAAATCTCCTTGAGCCCAGGCGGATGAGGGTCGAACACAAGACCCTCATCCTCTTCCAACTCTTCATCAACATCCTCGTCTGCGTCTTGAGTAAACTCGTCGCCTACTTCATATTCGCCGGCTTCGTACTCTTGACCTTCCAAGTCAACATCTTCGTCCACTTCGTATGTGTTTCCAGCGTCGTGATCCAACAAATCCGAGTTCTCCTCCATCACCTCACTACTATCCATTGCATCGGGCCCTCCTGGAGGATGGAGTTGGACATCGCCCTGGTTCAAAGTCGGACCTGTCCATAAAATTAGCCTGCTTGTTCTTTGCCATTTTGATGCTGTTTTCTTCTTTTGGGGGTTAGTAGACTCCTTGGGGCAACCATGTTGACATCTTCATCCTTCTCAACAGCTCTCTTTCCCTCTCCAGCCCTTCTGCTCTCTTACAGGATTAACAAAAAGACCAATACCCACAGTAGTATTTGTTTTACATCCTGAGCCTGATGGCTAGAATTAGACTCTGAGCTGAAACATCTATGTCAGGTAGCTGTGGGTATGGGGAATTACCACTGCCGTCCTGCTGATGACCCCTGACAGGGAGCACACCCCTCCGAGACCAAGGGCGCACCGCAACAGGCGCGAGTATAGGTAAATCATCGTCGGGGTATGAAAACCAGACCAAGTCAGAAGTTCCGTCAGGACACTTCACAAGAGTAACCTGAGGATTGCTGGGGTTGATTTGGATTTGCTTGGGTGGGGTTGAGCCCTGGCTGCTTGGCGAAGGCACCGGTAGACTGAGGGATGTAGGTCTCCGGCTACTCATAGAATGTGTGAGCTGGCCTTGGCCCTTAGTCCAAGACTCCGTCTGAGGCGTCTCGGAAGGAGAGGGAACTGCTCCGCGTGGAAGCCGTGTGTCGGATGAAGTGGTATCGCGATGAGATGAAGCAGGGGATCCAAGACCACCCCCACCATGTCCTCGACGAGGAACTTCTTTGGCCATTGTAGTAGATGCTGCAATGTCTGTGCTTGGGAGGGTTTGTGAAGGGAGAAAAGAAGAACTGGAAAATAAGAGGAAGAGGCAAAGCCCAGAAGGAGAGCAAGAAACACAATCCGCCAAGAACGTGTTGCGACCCAGCATTCAATGAACCACTGCTCCTTTCAGGAAAGTGATACACTCAGAATCTGGAGGCGATCATGGTTTGTGTGAATTTGGTGCCACTTGGCCCCTAAAAAAGAGATGTTCACAACTGCGAGGCTGCGTGGCCCCTGATGAAAGGCCAGCAAAAGAGAAAGAGAGCAGGAGGGCAGGAGAGCAACACACGAACAGCATGTCTTTCATAGAAGAGTCCCATACTCCCCAGTTCCACATAGAATGAAAGCCATCTTTTCAACAAGCTTGGGTTCACGGAGAAAACTTACTGAAGGGATGATTCAGACGAGGATCCTGGGACACACTCCGATACCCTCGACGAGGGGCATGGCTCCCAACGCCGGGAGGGTAACGATCGGGTGGAAACCGTCCAGGGGGAGTTAGTCCATCCATATTGGTGAAAAAAAAAGAAAGCGAAGTTGGGGTTCCCTGTAGACCCAACGCTCAGAACCCAGCCTGGTTTAAGCTGCTCTGTACCAAGAGAATAATGGTGACACAAGGGGAATGGGTTGAGAGGCCGGCCCAGATAGAACAAGCGTTTTATACGGGGGGACAGAAACCTGGAGTATTCCCTCGCGGAGGATTGGCGTTTCCAAGTGTGTAATTAAAGGACGGAGGTGAACTGTCGAGATCTATTGATCTCTGTTGATGGACTGGTTGTCGCCAAGTCACGTGGTCGCGAAGACACCAAAGTGTCAGGGAGCGAGATTCATTTAGCAGCTTCAAGCCCTGTGACGCAGCACTAACCTCTACAGATTTAGCGGATCCCGTCACCCCGCAACTCTATTCTTACCCGCTGCGGACGTCGTTCATTCGAGACACCAGCTTCATGTTCAATGGTCCTCCAGGTTGCTCGTTTACGATCAATTTGATGCTTCCCGAATGGCTACACAGCGGCATTCGAGAGTTCTGTTCCAGCGGCCTTGTTCCATAACACAGTCTCTCGAAGCTAAAAGATCATCGATAGATTCATTTGATCCAACTTCAGCAATGGGTCTTTGCTCAAACACCTAGGGTATTAAAGTAAGTGTCACGTCACTTGATGTTTGTCGATCGACTCTCCTACTTGCAAGAAGCTGCCGTACCACATCCAGGTGGCCTTTCACGGAAGCTATGTCAAGTGGCGTCTGGCCCTTGCAATCCTTAGCATCCAGGTCAACTTTTCCAGTGCCGAGAAGATGCCGAACGATAGCGACGTCACCGATCGTGGCAGCCTCATGGAGTGGTGTAGCACCGCCAAAGTTCTTGACATCCGGGTCGACCTTCCCGGTTTCGAGAAGACGTCGAACCATCGCCTCGCGGCCTTTGTAAGCAGCTGCGTGAAGAGGAGTGCGGCCAGAGACGCTCTGGGCATCAGGGTCGACCCTACCAGTATCGAGCAGATGCGGCGCGAGAAAAAGTTGAGCGATAGCCTCGTTACCGCGTGCAATGGCTTGGTGAAGTACAGTCCGGCCACATCCGTCCTGAATATCTAGGTCAACTCCACTGGTACCAAGAAGACACCGGACTATAGCCTCGTGGTTGTTGAGAGCCGCTAGGCTAAGTGGCGCCCAGCCAGTATCGCACCTAGCATTTGGGTCGACTCTACCAGTATCGAGCAGCCGTCGGACTATCGCCTCATGGCCTCTCTCAACAGCCAGGTAAAGTGGTGTCCGGTGATAGCTGTCCCTGGCATCTAGTTGGACCTTATCAGAAGCTATAAGGTCTTTCACTATCAGTTCAAGCCCGAAATATGCCGCCAGATGAAGTGCCGTTATCTGCTTTGGATATAGGTCATTGCGATACAACCGCAAGCCGCGTGAGACTTTTGGAGCGAATAGTGCTTGGATCGCCGCTTCTAGGTTTCCGTTCCTCCCCAGGAAGTCCATGACTGCGTGGTACGCCTCGTCGAACTTGGCCGTTCGTTCTGGACATTTCGGCGCCTTCTCTTCGTTTGTGCCATCGACTTCTTGGTTGGTAGATAGAGCGTCGCTGGCATGATGTCCCCAATGACATGCTGCGTAGTCGTAGAGGTAGCTCAGTTGTAGCCGCTTCTCAAATGAGTAGGTCGTTTGACAAGGCCCGCTCTCAAACGTATTGAATGAGAGATAAGTAGCACAAATGGCCGTAATATACTGCTCTGCTGTTGGAAACCATCGTTCGCGCGTCCGCTGAAGGTATTCCTGCGTTGTGTAATGCACCAGTCGGACAAGGCCGCTTTCCTCATCCACAGCTACCAATCCCGCACACACAGAAACCACGTCTTCGATCTCGGGCAAGCTGCCTTCTTGGAGGTGCGAGTCTCCTAATTCGGTAGCGAGAGCATGTTGAAGTTCGCGTGTTGAGAGTGGCTGCTTTGCAAAGACGATCCATGATAGTGCTTCCTTAGCGAGTTCTACTTGATCAGCCAGCTGTCCCTCGATGCGACCCATGGCTTCGCGGTAGGCATAGTCATATGCTTCTACACCTCTCTGGAGCTTTTGCAGCACAGTTCGAATGGCCCTAGGAGATCTCTTCCGCACCAAAGAGTCGATATAGAGCTGTGCAAGTAGAAAACTAGTGTCATATTAGCATGGTCGCTCTTCGCCCGCGATAATGTTGAGATCCATACATTCCATCTACTGCCTCTATAATTTCATTCTCGATTTCCTTTTGTAATCCGACATCTCGGCGGACAAACCCTGGCAGTCGGAACATCTGTCCGGCGAGATATTTCTGCACATCTTCAGGATTGGCACGAATTTCTAGTGTGGATGCTTTCTCGAACAGTTCTGTAATGTCCGGGATAAACCTTGACGTTACGAATAAGTTTACTTTGCATCGATCCCGCAAGGCGAAGCACGCCTCCAAGAAACGGGACCGACTGCCGTCCGAGATCTGACACTCATCAAGGGCATCGGCAAGAATAAATGCCCTTGTGCGAGAACTGGCAACTGACTGCAGTATCTTTGAAAGTTCATCAGTGGATGGCCGTGTCCGTTTGGATTTGTGTTTGTCATAGAGCGCTTCCATGGCGTGAGGTATTGATGGCCCACTAAGTTGCCTCAGTATGCTGCTGAGCAAGTCGTCCAGTCTCTGCTCACTTTGCTGCCTGAAGTTGCAGTAGATGTAGGCAATACTGACCGTCGGTTCATCTTGGTACTTGTTAAGGAGATGGTCGGCTACAATTGATGTAAGGACGGTTTTTCCAGCACCAGGGATTCCGGGACAGAAAAGCGTCTTTCCCGGCGTGCTCAGCCATGTTTGGAACATGGGCGAGTCGAGCAGCCACTGTCCAGTTCCCGGCTGTCGTCTTCTGAGGTGGTCATTTTGCTGAGAGGTATAGTCGGTGCTGGTCAGCCAGTCCAGGATCTGGACATGCTGCTCCCTCCGCTCCCGAACATCCTGGCGCGTGTGCAGCCCGTCCACCGAGTCCTTGGTGGCCACAGCAACTTTGCTTCTCGAGTAAGCCTCATTGTGATTATGTGAAAGTCTGGTACGAAGTCATTCACGGTACCTTGTCAGGCTTCCCAAAAATGCGGTTAGGAAGGCAACATTAGATGCCATTCGTAGACGAAGCTCTTGGACGTCTTTCGGGTCCCATGCCAATCTCTTCCATACTCTCCGCGCCTTGCTGATGCTACTTTTTGAACTTGAAGAGTCAAGGCAGGTGTTCTTATCCACCATCTTGCCTACCTCAACCATGACCTGGCCACATTCGTTGAGGATGGGCACCAAAGCGTTCCTCTGCCACTCGGAGAGGTCATGATGGGGAAGAAGGTCCTTGATATTTGCGAGGACGCTCGCAAGACTCGAGACTCTACCCGTAAACCTTTAGCAAGTGATCAATTGTTCGTTTACGACGACGGAGATACAGAAGAAGCCTGCAACAGGCTCCCTTCAAATGGCTTTGGCGATATTCACGAAGCGGGGTTGAGCGGTACAATTGTACTTCAAGTTCGTACTTTGGCACAGTTTGAGTCGCCACCTAAAATGCACAGTGTTGAGCTAAGCTGAAATGCCTTCCAAGCACCGTTGTACATGTACTCATTGTCGAGGACCCCAGAGCCTGGCTCTAACCTCAAGTTTGACATTCCATAATTGTACATTGTACATTGAGTCATCGAATTTTGAGACGATCAAATTGATGCAAATTGGAATCGACATCGAGATTGGTTTGGAGGCCTTTGAGGGTACGAAGTACTTTGCAGAAGGTACGAAGTAGACAATGATTATTTGATCTTCACAATCTCGAAGATCAATGCTGGGCGCAAACTTCATCAGCCGCATCAGCGCCGTCCTTTGGCCAGCCAGACTCTTCCCAAACGGCGAATACCACCAATATTGACCTGACTTACCATCCAACCCTGTATTCCACATTCCACATTCCACATTCCATTGATGTTCCACCCTTCCTCAGAAACCCATGCAGCCCCGCGGTTAGACCATGCCGCGATCCAACCAAGGGTCTCTTCGGTACATCTCTCCCTCAAGCCTCAAGACTCTGAACCCAAGCTGCCCCTTCTCACCTGCAAAGTAAAACACTCGAGGGTTCCCACCTTTCCCAAATTAGCAAGACCCTATTACCCAATTTAGCATATCTCCCATATCCAGAGTCGCCTAGGTCCATTCCCAAGCCACCAAGTCAGGCATATCTCACTCTCCCTTCATGCTCCCCCTCTCATTGAGAGAAAGTACTTGTACGCCAGAGTAGATATCGTGGTGCGGCTTGTCACATCAACCGTACGGTGAGGGCCAACTGAGATCGACCTACCCTGCCGACCCAGGGTCCAGAGTCCTGACAGATTTTGATATTTGATGCCCCAGCGAGTTGGATTTTGCCCTTCGATCCTCCACCAACCCAAGAATCTCAATTTAATGTCTAGTTTGCTGGAAATGGGACTCAACGAACGACGAACCGAGACCGGAAACTGACTTGCTCCCCCACGACCGCGAAGTACTTGTTCTTCATCCATCCCAACTTGATCGTCCCAACCTATTCGACCCACCCCTCTCCACGAAGCCTCGCGCCTTCGTTCAAATCCTAACATTTCATCACATCAGCCTCTGCCTCTATTCCTGATAGCCTTTCACTATCATCTCACCCCACATCCCACTCTCATCCGCGACTCCATTCATAGCTTTCTAGCCGTATTAACCCCCACATCTCTACCCGCCTCCTCTCCCTGCTCCTCTTCTATCTTGATGCACCTCTCACCAAGGAGATTCCCCCCCTTGCAAGCGCCGACTTGACGGTCTTGCTTTCGCCTTTTGCGAAATCGGAGCTCTCTGTCTAGATGCCCATGTTGCCTCACATCGGGCTATCGCGTTTCTGTGCTACCAACGAACAACCTAGTTGCTTGGCCCCGACTTGATCCTGCGCCAGCGACCAGCCTTGCTTTTTTTTTTTTTTTTTTTTTTTTTTTTTATTTTTTTTTCATCTTTTTATATCTACTTTTCTTCTTCTCGACGGACGGATACAGTCCCGTATACCGCGCGGTCATCTTGACCAACCAGCCGCCCTATCCTTTCTCACGCCCGACGCCTTCCGGGATACAGGCGTCTGCCGTTCTCATCGGCCCCATTCCGGATGGCGAATTCCCCGGATAGCATCTCCTTCACGTTCCCGGACTCCAACGGCCCTTCAACACAAGTCAAGAATGAGCCGCAACACCACATCCATGAATCAACCATGGACACCTCGGGTCCAGAGTCCCATGGCCAGAGGCGTCGCGGTCACAAGAAGCCGCGTTCAGTCGCCGATATGACCCATGAGCAACGGGAAAGGAAAAGAGAGAACGGTAAATACATACTTCCTTTCTCGACCCGCGTAATTGCCACTCCACTTCACCCATCTTCTCACCCCTCCTAGCTCCTTGTCTCAAGCCTAGATGTGTTAGAACGATAGGCGCGGCTCATGCGCCGATCCCCTCCACGTATCCCTTGTTCGCATTTGGGCCATCCCGGGTATATAACTACAGCTCGCTGACCATTCCCCGTGTCAATTAACTCAAACAGACAGGATAGCTCAGCGCGCAGTCCGAGAAAAAACTAAGCAAAGGATAGCCCACCTCGAAGGTATTATTAGACAGCTCAAAAGCTCAGATCACAACAAGGAGCTCCAAGCCGCTATCCAGGCGAAGGAGGCTGTCGAAGCTGAGAATGCAGACATCAAGAGGCAGCTCGCTGGCATCACTGCTACGTTGCAGCAAATAATCTCACCCCGGCACGGAAACGAAGGCGAGCACGCCTACGCGTCTCCAGCAAGCCACGCCGGCCTACCTTCACACGCCTTACCCCCGCCAGCGCCGTCCACGTCCACAATCGCCTCGACACCACCCAGTATCATGTCCCCGCTTGGTAGAACTGAGGCTCTCACTTCCCATCCGCTGCCACCACTACAACAGCCCGGCAACCTCCACACCGCGATCAACCAGCACACGCAGACTCTAATACGTCAAAGGGAGGACGTTCAACGAGGGTTAGAAACCAGCCAAAATCGCTTCGACCTTAGTTTTCTCATATCCCGGCCCGGTAGCGTGCCCGAGTTCTTGTCCATTAGTGGAGACAAGGCCAACGGTTACGGCGCTTTCATCGATGCGCAAGGCCCCCGACAGAATCAGATCCACCAGCAAGTTCCCCGGCCTCTTGCTATACAGCAACCTGTAGGTCAAAACCACAGGTACCCCGGGCCGCCGATGGCAATATCAAATTCCGCCGGGGTGTCGCGCTCTTATGCTCCACCTAGCGACAAGTACCGTCTGCCTGAGCTAGAACTACCACTGTATGCGACACCAGTCAAGAACAATGAAACAACTTGTTTGCTCGACGACATTTTACTCAAGTTCCTCAGGGAACGCCACGACCTTCTTGCGCAGGGGCAGCCTCGCGCAGAAGTTGTTGGCCCCAAATATCCGTCCGTCTCGTCTCTTCTCAACAAGGACAACACCACAGGAGCGCACCCACTTTCTAGCTTATTCACGGCGATTATAGGCACCTTCCCCGACCTCAGTAGACTCCCCGAGCAGCTAGGAGTCATATACATGATGTTCCTCCTCATGCGCTGGCAGGTCGAGCCTTCCAAGGAGAACTACGAGCACCTCCCGCCCTGGCTAAGACCTCTGCCCATCCAGCTCACGATGCCACACCCCGCCTGGCTCGACCACATGCCATGGCCGCTCATGCGAGAGCGGGTGATTAAAAATTACCAAAACTACCCTCTTGAAAACTTCTTTATACCGTATACGTCGACGTTGTGGTGCCACTGGCCGTACGACGACCTGTACGCCTTGATTCGGAATCCTGATACGGACGAAATTACTATAAACCCCGTCTTCGACCAGCATATCCGCAATTTGGATAACTGGTCTTTGGGAGAGGCGTTTAGGAAGAAGTTTCCTGAGTTGACGGATACGTATACATATCGAAACGATCCGAGACGCTCGTGATGTGTTCGGGGGGTATGTTATTAATGTAGCGATGCTCCCGAACACGACCAAGTCAGATATATGAATGATGTTAGCATTTTGACCGCCCGGAGGGTCTGTACGCAATGACGAGGGCAGCTAATCTCTGCGGGGATTTCGAATATTTCTTCGGGGTACGAGATCTAAGGGAGGGAAAGAGACTTTATGATCTTAGTAGTCTCGTATATATACACGTATATACCGTTGGTTAGGTAAACGGCGTTTCTTCCGTGGTTGGCCGGCATGGAACGGTATCTTGTCTTGCATCATGCATCCAATGGGATTGTGGGAGGAACTGGATTGGAAGGCATGGGTAAAGGGTAGGATTACATTTAGGTGAACATAGAGAGGAGCCGGTTCTTTTCTACATGGAACTGGCCATTCCCTTGCATCTCCGAAAAAGGCGAAGGTCGAATCCGGTAATATAAGCGTGTTTTCTGTTGGTTCACTATCTATTTTCCCAAGGGTATATCAAATTCATAACTCGTAGTCTTCATGCCACAACGCCATCAACATCCGCCCTCTATCAATCGTTCCCCAAGAAGTAGGAAGAAAAACAAGAGATAAAAAATATCCTCCTACTCTTCATCCTCACCCGCACCACAAGAAAACTTCAAAATCCCCCCTCCGGCCCCAACAAGCACACTCGGCATCTCCTCCCCCCTCACCCTCCCAACCCTCAAACACCTCACGGGCTCCCTCTCTTCCGCCCCTAAAGGAAGAAATCCGACCCTCCGCCCCGAAGCGGCAGAATACACCCCGACCTGCCCATCATCATGCGCCGCGACGACGACCCCTACCCCTCCAGCAGGACCGCCTGGATCGACGTCCCATCCGATCCTTAATCTCACTTCGTTCTTATATGCCGGAAACGGAAGATACGGCAGGGCCTCTGTTCGAGGATACCGACTCATCCACCGCCGGTCGTATATAGCCATTTTACTCCGCAACCCGGCCACGACGACGCGGTAAGGGTTCCCATCTGGAGCGATGCGTAAATGCGTCACGGGGCTTCCGTGCGAGAAGCTAGGCGGCGGGGCGTGCGTGGCGGGGCCGACGCGCATGTCGGCTAGTGTTACGACGCCGCGTCTTCCGGCCGCGAGGAGGAGGTTGGGGTCTGATGGATGACAGTCTGTGGCGAAGATGTCGCCGGAGGAGCGGGTGGGGTGGATCCAGGAAGTGTCGCCGGTTGAGTGGAGGGCGAGGACGCCGGCGTTGGTGCCGGCGAAGCAGAAGAGGTTGGGGTGTTGGGGGAGGGCGGGGGAGGCTGTGTGGGAGGAGAGGTGGTTTGGGGGAGTTCCTTGTGGAAGTCTGGCGAGGCAGGCTCCGGTGACTGTGTGCGTTGGCGAGAGTCAGAAAATACGTTTAGGAATCTGAAGTGAGGGGGGAAGGGGGAAGCTTACCTCGACGTATGCCTCTCAGGAAACGGTCGCCGGAGTAGGAGATGGGCTTTAACCAGGTGAACGACATGAACGCCGCGGGGTTGGATAGGCCGGCCATAAAGATGACTTGGTGTGTGGGATTATAGCCGATGGAGGCGAATTCGGGGACGATTAGGGATCGGATCCCGCCTGGGGGGATGAGCCAGCCGCCGTTTCTCGAGGAATCCCAACAAACTCTGACCAACATTGGTTAGTTATGAAAATGCCAGCTCCGCCAGTGGGAATGCATCCGAGAGAACATACCGGCCTATCTCATCCGTTGGTATATACTGTCCACACATCATCATCCTCCCCTGATCCACGAGTTGTCCTACTCACACCCACACCCGTCAGTTCATCTCAAAGCCATCCTCACACAACCTATCGCACAAACTCACCAGCATAAACCCCCGGCAACCCATCCCCATCCCCCCAATCCACAGCAAAACTCCCCACCAAATCCCCTCCCCAACCAACACTCGCTCCTCCCAGTCCCACCTCCCCCATCCCCCTCAACCCACCACCGTACATCCAAGCCCTCACATCCCCTTCCTCCACCACGCTCTTCCTCCCGGAGCACTCGACCCCCAACACCGTCCCAGCTAAGCTCCCCTTCCCGAAGACCTCACTCCCTCTCCGCCTAATCCTGGGAGGCTTAACCTTCCCCGCCGGAGTAACTCGAGCCCGCGCCTCGGCATTGCGCCGTTTCCGCTCGGCTTTTTCTTTGCGCTTGAGTTTCTTGACGTTGTCGGAGGACCAGGGGGCGTTGACCGGGGCTGTGGCTCGGCTTTCTATTTTAAAGTATTTCCCCTTGGCCTCGTCTGTACATGGGATGGGGAATTTATCTTAGCAAAGTGGGCTTGAGTTAGACAGGGGATGTTGGTTGGCTGTTCCCTACCATAGTAGAAACCAGGGATCTCGCGGGGAGGCATATTTCCAATTACTGCCCTTTGAATAATAAGTCAGGAATGTGAGACTTTCATGGATGGATGATGAGACGAGGAAGAGTCGGTCTAAGAATTGAAGATTGATACAGTCTCGATTGGAATTGAGGTCAAGTTCAACTGAGGACTTGATTAATGCTGACTACGAAGTACATACGTAGGTACAGACAGGAAAGGGAAAAAAAAAAAAAAAAAAAAATACAATGTACAAACTTAAACTGCAAGATCGTTCAGAAGGACATGCGAGAAATGCCTTTCCCCGAGAATCAAGATGCATCATCAATTTCATTGAAAGCACCAACTTTTTATTGTCTATGAACGATTAAGTACTCTATGAAACACCGAGAGCCATCAATTAAAGACATCTCGGCGACACAGGGGACAATATGCTTCTTTTTTTAATTTTTTGTTTTATTTTTCTTCTTCATTAACTTCTTGTGTTCATCAGGGTCCAACATGCCCCCTGGTTCTATCAACTAGCTCCCATGTGTATTACCGCAGGGTAAAAGACATTGAAACATGCCAAAAAAATTTGTAACAGAGAAAAAAGTTTTAGCCTAGCAAATAGGCAAGTCTATCATAGAGAACCAATGTCCAGGTGCTAAATCCACTTGCAAATCCAAGCTTCAAAAACACCTGGCCACAGTACCCCAAGAGTTATAACATTGAGTGTGATGTGGTTGGGGGAGAAATCCTGATGTCAACACTTGTAGAAGAGCTGCGAGTGATGACATTTCCTTGTTCCATCGGGCCTCCTCTTTCCCACATCTGGTATCTTGTGTCGCGCACTTAGGCGGACTTCTCGTGCTGGGTCGAGACGCGCTGAAGGGAGACAACTACAAAGGGAGAAAAAAAGATATGTTAGTGAAATGGTCTTTTATCTTCAGGATACAAAAAGCAAGAAAGGAAAGAAAACTTACCAAAGTCCTCAAGGGATCGCTGCTTTTGGCTGCCCTTGATGGACTTGCCGTGCATGAGGTTGTCGAAGCCCTGGCTGCCCTGGAGGAGGTAGTAGACACCACCCATGACACAGAAGACACCGGCCGAGTAGATCCAGATACGGACAACGGCGACAATGGAGGTGTCGCTGTGCTCGAACCAACCCCAGATGGTGAAGCAGGTGGCGATGATGTCGACAACGAGAATGGCACCAGTGAGCTGCCACGAGGGGAGGGACGACCAGAAGGGACCGTTGGCACGGGTGATGAAAATGAGCCAGTTCTCAGTGAGCGAGATCTCGAGGAAGAGAACGGCGTCCATGTTACCGAAGTTCTGGACGATACCACCGTTGGGGGAACCGGCAGCGTACATGGTGGTAAGGACAATCCAGGTACCGACGGCGAGGACGACACCGAGAAGGACGGACATACCCCAGAGCTTGGGAAGGTTCCACTTGACGGGGGTCGACGAGTAGGGAGCGTTGTCGTAGGCGATGGCCAGGGTGGCAATATCGGCGAAAATGGCGATGAAGACAACAAGGTTAATGTTGAGCGACCTGTTCAAGATGACGATCCAGAGGCCAAGGAAGATCTCGAGATGGATAGACAAGGCGATACGGTAGACGACGTAAGCGTACATACGGTGGAAAATCTGTCGGGAAGTCTTGAGAGCGTCGATGATGGCACCGAGACCGGGGGCAAGGAAAACAATATCGGCAGCGGATCGGGCAGCATCAGAGGCACCCTCGACAGCAATACCAGTATCGGCCTTCTTGAGAGAGGGAGCATCGTTGACACCGTCACCAGTCATGGCAACGAGGTAACCACGCTGCTGAAGAATCTCGACGACATTGTACTTGTGCTGGGGGAAGACCTCGGCGAAACCATCGGCAGCCTCGACGAAATCGTAGACCTCGGAACCGGGCATGTCACCACCACCACCGAGACCGAGACGCTCAGCATTGTAGACGTTGGTGCCGAGACCGAGCTGGCGAGAGGTTTCACGGGCAATACCGACGGCATCACCAGTCAACATCTTGATGGAGAGACCAAGGCGCTTGGCTTCGTTAATGGTGCGGGCGGTATCGTGACGAGGGGGGTCAGAGCAGGGCATGATGCCGAGAATCTCCCAAGAGCCCTCACCTCGCTTGCGGGCGACACCAAGGGAACGGAAACCACGGGTGGCGAACTCGGCGACCTTGTTCTTGTAGGCCTGGTCGACCTCCTCGGGGATGGGGTGGTCCTTCTCGACAGTGGAAAGAACGAAGAGAGGGGCACCCTTGACACAGGTGATGCGCTCGCCCTGAGGAGACTCGACAACGGCGGTAACCTTCTTGGAGACGGGATCGAAGGGGTGGAACTCGAGAACCTTGTACTTGCTGAGAACACTCTTGGCACGGGGGTAGTAGCGGAGCGACTTGAGGAAAGCCTTGTCGATGGCGTCAATACCCTTCTTCTTGCGAGAAGCGGCCAAGCAGGCAGTCAACATGAGATCATCGGGATCAACACCGGCGACGGTGTAGGGCTCCGAGAGCGAAAGCTTGTTCTTGGTGAGGGTACCAGTCTTGTCAGAGCAGAGAATCTCGACACCGGCAAGCGACTCGATGGCAGAGAGCTTCTGGACGATAGCCTTCTTCTTGGCGAGGTAGGCAGCACCGACAGCCATGGTGGTGGTAACGACGGCGGGAAGACCGACGGGGACACCAATGATGGTGATGGCAAGGGTGAACTCAAGAATGGGGACAATGCCGACAGATCGGTAGAACGAGGCAACCCAGACCATCAAGTTGGTCAAGATGACAAGAATGAGAAGCACGGTACCAATGCCGTTGAGGACTTCCGTGAAGTGACCAGTACCGGCAGAAGCGCGGGAGACGAGAGCGGCGGCACGACCGACGAAGGTGCTGTCACCAGTGGCGGTAACGACGATGAAGGCCTCACCACGCTTGACGGCGGAAGAAGCATAGCAAGAGTCACCATTGTGCTTGTCGACGGCAAGAGATTCACCAGTAATGGCGGACTGATCAACCTGGAGGAAGGCCTCCTGGGTGACGATGCGACCATCAGCGGGGATAATGGTACCCTCTGTAAAAAGACGCACGTTAGCAAATGGACCAAATCACGTGACATGCGGAAGACGCGTTTCGACTATTTCGTTTCGTTTCGTTTGGTTTGGAGGATCATCGTCTGATGTTTGAAACTTACCTTCAACCTGGAGAATATCACCGGGAACGACCTCGGGAGCCTCGACTTCCTTGAGAGTGCCGTCACGGAGAACGACAGCCTTCAGAGCAAGAGTCTTCTTGAGTTCCTCGACAATAGAACCGGCCTGGAATTCCTGGACGAAACCAACAGCGGCGTTGAGCAGGAGAAGACCGCAAATGACACCAAAATCGACCCAGTCCTGAAGACCGGCGGCAAGAACGGCGGCAGCCTCCATGACGAACTGGACGGGACCAACGAAGTAGCTGAGGAACTTGAGAATGAGGTTTTCCTGTAGAGAGAGAGAAAATGTGAGCAAATCTTACTCCTCCAACACCAATTGCAGCTCAAACTCCCTCATCATCAAGCAATGAGACGTGGATGGACGCCGACGTGAGTGGGTTGGAAGGGTTGGGGGGGTTAGTGGGCAGAATACATACACGCTCCTCCTTCATGGCGTTGAGACCGTACTTTCGGCGGCGGGCAAGAACCTCTTCGTTGGTGAGACCGGTAACGGTGGAGGTCTGAAGCATCTCCTCGGGGACCTGGCGGATGTTGCCGTGGCCATCCTCTTCTCCTTCCTCCTCAAGATCGTGTCCGTCCTGAGACTCGAGCTCGTCGATCAGAGCATCGATATCCTCATCCTCGTCGTCGTCGGCACCGGGGTGGGGGGGATTGATGGGCTTCACATCCCGCTTCTCGTCGTAGCCCGAAGGCTGCGCCGAGGCCGAAGAAACATCAGCCATGGCGATTGAAAATGTTGTTCGGTAAAGTCAACAATTGACTGAAGCTTCCAACGACCAATTGCTCTCTTAAGAGGGTTGAACCTTTCCTCCCTTCTCCCTTTTTCCAATTCGAATTGGCGATCGAGGAAAATGGAAAATGGATGTAGGAAATGAAAATTCAGACACGAGTGAGACGCGTGTGAGAATTTATATTTCGTAGGTTGTGAGGGGGGGAAGAAAAAAAATGTGGGTTGAGGGGAGATGGGTCTTAAGAGGTGGCGCGAGGAATTTTCCTAAAACAGGACGAGGGAAGGAAGGCGAGCCTTCAAAGACACCACCACACGAAACTTGAGGGCCAATTTTTAAGCGCAAACTGGAAACCTTCGTGGGTGATGAAAAAGGAAAAGAGGAGAGAGGAGGGAGGCTTTTGGGAAGAGGTGAGGGAGACGCCCGCGATTATATGAGGGAAAGCTCTTGCCCCAATTCATTTGAAAGGAACCTTGCGCCAGTACCTTAGCACCAGTACCTCGTAGCTCCAGTTCCGGTTCGAGTAACGGTACGTACCTGCGAGAAAACTAGGACCGGGAGGAGCGGGGGGGAGGGGCGTGTGTGGTGTGGAGATCAATTGATGTGGTGGAAGTGGAGGGGGCGTGTGCCAGCGGTGGCGACCATCTTTTTGCCGACCAGGGCGCAAAGCTCTGAGATGCCAGCCAATCCGAACCCCGGCCTTCCTCGCCTGCACCGAGGGTCAAGAAACGAGGGAAAAAAAAGAAGAGAAAGAAAAAAAAGAAAACAAAAAATACTTTCGTACTTCGCACTTCACACTTCGTCCACCAGATCCATGCTGGACCTGACCTGCATCCATGTGGGAAACGGCGTGTCCACTGTCGCTCTAAGACGGAATACGGAGTACGCTACTGGCTTTCGTCACTTTCCTCGCTCTTTGTGCACACTGCGAATTCCGGATCGGCACACTTGATCCGTCCTCAAGGCTTCTATGATTTGAGGTCGTTGAGTGCGAGGACACCGCCGCAAGTATCAGAGTTCGTTAGACACTGTGTTGCCGGCCTCAAGTTTCATTCAAGAAAATTTCGACGTTCCACACTTCTTTTTTTCGGCGATAACGGTATCATTGATCAATTCTTCTGTTCAAAGCTTCGGTACGTAGCGAGAATGAAGGCGACGGTCATCCCGAATAAGCTCCTTCCTTCCACCCTTCCCACCGCATTCCACACATCATACAGCAGAGTCGATCCAGTATCCAGTAGTGCAATGAGTGACAGGACAGGAAGCTCGACATGCAGGCCGGTGGAGGGCACAGTGTGCAGTTCTAGTGATATTTCGCGTCTAATTACGGCGGTCAGTGTACTACGAAGGACCACTGATTGACCTAGAACCCACTTCTACTATAGCGTACAAGTAGCCTAGCATTTGGGAGCTTCGGTTACTTTTCATTGATGAGATCTTCTCCTCCCATCACACACCAGAATCACCCTTGTTGATGAGCCAGAATGCCCATTCCAACGCGTTGTAAGAACACTACGAAGTCTATAATATTACGAAGGCACCGCCGAGAGCTCAATTGCGCGATCCCGTACGAAGTTCGCTATTCAATTGCGAAAAACGGAGAAAGACGGAGAAGGCGGTCGATAAGGCCGAAAAAGCAAGAAAAAATCTTTCAACAGGCATATGGTGCGGTACAGATCTCTACCTCTCGCTCAGAGCTTCCTAAATTGTCAGGCTCGTACTCCATAAAAGATTGGTACAGATCATCAGGTACACTGGTGCTGTCAAGACGGAGCAGACCGGGCTGTTGGAGCCAGCAAGACCCAATCAGGTCCAATCACATCTGCAAATAGGAAGTGGTGTATTATTGCTCACACATAATAAGAAGTATTATTGCGCTGGAGAATCGCCGCGGGAGAGACATCGAGAGATGCCCTCTTCCTATTGATCAATTGATAGCTACTTTCGCGCATACTGTGTACAGGCACGGTGCCGAACCAAGTCCCAGATTGTCCCAGTGTCCCAGTGTGTCCCAGCGTCCCAATCCCAAGTCGCCTTGCCTGAAAGCGGCAATCAAAGGATGTAAACAAAACCAACATTTTCGCTCTTCCGCGTCGTCCGTGACCCCCCACTCTGCAACTCTGCACCATCTGCAACCCCCAATTTCGATGGAGGGATTGGGGACTTGAACCCCAGAATGGCTCTCCCCTGCCTGTCTTTTTTCCCCAATTCCCTCTTCTGCCGCCGATGTTCAAATCTGGGTATAATTGTAGCTTGGCCTTGGCAATGCGCTCTCATGACCACGAATCGGGGCAACGGAGTATACTGAGAAGGAAAGGCGTGGTAATAACTCTTGGCCTTCGGGCATATCTGCAAGGCAGTTCGCGACAATCGACTGAGCTTTCGACCCCGTACAAAGTAAGGTTAGACCTGGTAATTCCTTATCCGCGCATTGGACTAGCAGATTACTGCTAATAGTGCCAGGCAAACTGCAGGCACACACATCTCATTAAGATGGGATGTGGGCATTCGTATACAGTGTACAAGTACTTCATACTTTGTACGCGGTGACATCCGAGTATGCGAGTGTGGAGTGTACCTCCATTCACCATGGTGACCGCAGAGGATGAAAGGGCGCTGGAGGATATCATTGATCCAGGACAGCAATTGAATTTTGCGCGATTTTCCCTCGCTCGCACATGCTGCCAATGCTCCAATCGACGGCTCCTACACTACGAGGTACGACGCTAAAGTAGTAAAACTGGACGGGTACGGTCCGGGTACGAAAAGTACAGACGTGGTGCACTTATCGATTGATGGGAAAGCTACCAAGAGTGACGTATTGTACATGGTCTGCAAATACTGTGGAGGAAGCCAGGCAACTCGAGGTGGGTCTGGTTATATCCCTGGTCCTGACCCTGGTCCTTTCGCTGGTGGACTAGTGGTCAATGTCCTGTCAGGCCGAGAGCGCCGCAACAATGACGACACTGGTCATACTGGTCATCGGCACTCTGTGTCCTTGGCTAAATCCTGCTTGGTCCGGGCGGCCTTCAGTCGGGGAAGGAGAGTGGAAGCGTGGTAAAAAGCTTTCGACTTGATGTTCTAGCGGTCAGGAAGGAAACTGTGTGGATGACTAGAATAACCTAATTACCACCCTCAAAGGGAGAAAAAATTTCGTAACCGTATAGCTCAAAAAGAAACGAAAGGAAGGAAGGAAGAAAAACTGTATTAATCGAGCCAATCGCCACGGGCCTTGACCTTCCCTGTCGGAAGTCTGACCGAGAGGCATCAATGCAGAAGCTCTTCGCCGCCGGCCTTTTGGCCACTTTCTCCGATGACTCTTCAGGGCATATGATACTGAGCTCCATACGAAGTACGGAGCTGCGCCGGGGCGCCTCGGTGATTTAATTGAATCGTCAAACGGCTTCCAAGGCTTTCGGTATGACAAGGGGAGGTTGAGCCCAGGCGGAGCCGCCGGTGTTTGTTTGCCCATTTCGTCTCCTCGGGATGTTTATGGGCCTGGTCTCTTTCAACAGAACCCCATGCTGGAGACCTCAATACGCTCGCCAACCCCGACTATGACGCCTCCCCTGTCCTCACCCTTGCCATGCTCAACTCCACGATAGCAGTTCATACCTCAACAACAGAATAATAGAGGAGGTATTACGAAGTATTACTTCACAGTAATTCTCTCTCGACATGAGGCCCGCCAGCCGAACCATCAGTACCGTGGATGAGCGCTGTTAGCCTGTGCTGCTCGACTTGCCTTTCCAGGCCCAAGCGCAGGCTTCAATCCTATGCCGGTGTTTGAATGGCTCGGTCTATTTTGGCTCGACTGTCCCACGTTTCGATTCCTGGTCCAGCCAATCGCCTAGAGGCAGGCTGCCCCATTTTTTTCCCATGTTCCATCGCTCATCATTGATCAACCAAACGACGAAAGTATGTCGCGCATCCTTGTACTCCGTGTTCCGCACCGTGACGTTGGTGGACGACACCCTTACCATCCAGACCTAACAACGGGTCCGAGCTTTTGGGGAAACACATGCGCGATAAAAGGTCCCAGGCTTGAAATGTATAACGGCGTCGCACAGCTACCCCGGAGTGGTGGTGAGCTACCACAGCTCTACATCTTGCTACCATCGCCTTTGAACTGGACTCTGGTCCTCGGATTTGGAGCTCCTATACCGAGTACAGTGTCGAATGAAGCGGGTTTATCTCCTCGCTTCCCTTCGCACGAAATTCCAATTGAGGCCCCTCAAAAAGAGCCTTATTCTCGAAGAGCCTTTTCTGCATTCAAAGGCGCATATTTTCCTAAGGAATTGAGCGGTCATTCCGGACCTGTAGAATAGCTGTAAAATAGCTCAATTCGAAAGCACCCCGATTCTTTTTCTTTGCCTCGCTAGCGAGCCGGCCAGCGGAGCCTTTTGATGCACCCCGCGGAAATGGCCTTTCTCACTACGACACTATACGCCACTTTGTTGAGGACCGGCATGCGAAGGGAGTGGGAGGAACATGGGCAGGATCCGCTACAAGCGTAGTGTACGAAGTATAAGCCGCCTTCTTCAACGGTAACAAGTCGATCGGATCGGGCTTAGATGCTTCTTCAAAATACAAGTACTTCGTAAGAACCACACGACAAATCCCTATCTACTTACATCAATGATATGTGTAGATTCTGTATTGGATGATGAGGGATGAGACTCTGATCCAGAGCCTCATCAAATTGCTTTGTTCTGTCATCACGGAGAAAGCTCGTCATTCTTTTTTGGGAAATGTCGCGCCTCCGGAAGCTAATACTGCTCCTCGAAGAGCAACGATATGATATTGCAGAAACTTGAATGTACACTTCTCCATACATCAAGTACTCGACCTGGTCGCATGTCCAGTTCATTAGTCACAGACAGGCTCAAAAGCCTTCAAAATTTCCTCATTGGGTTCTTTCGGAGAGGGAATTCCATGCGAGACGCACAGAAAGAAACTGATGCTGGTCCTGCATGGGGTGAAAAGCAAGAGCGGGATGCGGCAAGCAGAAACAGACATGGACAAAGCAGTCTTGCCTAGGCCAAGATGTGAAGCAGCATGACCAAGAGAAAAAGAAGCCCATTTTCCCCGTATTTTCGACGAGCCAAGCAACCGCTAAGACTTCTGGGATCGTTTCGCCAAGAGTCCTAACGGGGGATTTGCTCACCGACGGTGAGGAAGCCCCAACCACCCAAAGAAGAGCAGCGCGGTTAGGCGCCCGCACATCAGAGTTCGGTCATATGGCCCTCCTCCATTGTCCAGAACGAGGGCCTCGAAGTTTTGAAGCTAAGTTCGAGACTATGTCTCACCAACGAAAGGACCTAACCTATTTGCCCGGCCGAGCTGACCTCCGATCCGACTGAGCTCGTTGAAAAACGTCAATGCAAATTCTAGCTTCTAGAGTTCTAATCATGCACGCGCACAAAACCGTACACTACTTCGTAGTTTTATACACATCGAATTCGTACAGCTGTCCCTCGGCAGCCTCCTTCGTACACTACGAAGTAGGATTACGGAATTGAATCAGATCCCGCACACTTACCCTTGCCTCGATAGCCCTCCCCCCGCGACTAAGGCAAGTGCATCCGGGCCAGACGGAAGACGGGAAGGCGATTAATTCGTTATTTGCCCCGATGCCTTCGACCAGTCATCTGCCATGCATTGCATCCAAGCTTTCCCATGTTGCTTTCCCAGCCACCAGAATGCAACATGTGTGCATCGATCGCCGGGTGGTTCCTGACCGACGTCCCCGGCCTCGTTATGGTGATATTTCCGAAATGTCAGCGTGAACGCCGATATCAACAGTGCTCTCGTGCCCTTTCCTCCGTTACCTGATACCAGCTAATTTTACCTGTGCTGGGCTGCGGGCTTGAAGCTCGGCACTCTGTGCCGCCTGCATATTTCTTGGCGCCTTGTTTTGGGGGATGCAACTTCCTTGTGGATCCCAATGCCACCAGACACCATGAGCAATGACCAGGTTCTCATTGTTGTGTCCAGGACCAGGACAAGAGCCATATCTGGCTGGACCTGGGGACTCCCAGGCAATTGCAACGGGATTGGGGTTTGCCATTGATGTCTTGTCGTTGGTGTGTCGGATCAATTGATACGAAATCCTTTGTAAAAAGTGCGACCTCGAGCCCTGGTGGCACTTGCCTCCGCGGCACTCGTCACGACGTCGCGCACTGGGCGCAGAGCTTCAAGGCACACAGATAGGATTCTCAGGTTCATTGACGATCTCTCGCCTTCCGCTAATGTTTCGTTTCATGTTTCCCAGCCTTCCTTTTGCCCTTCCCTTCCCTTACCCGTTTCTGGCGTCTTCCTTTGTTATTCGCCACTGACGGACGTATGGAGCACACTTGTCAACGTGTCATTGATATTCGCCTATCTACACATTATTTGCTCTGCAGGTGCCTCAAAAACCCCTGGTATGACCGAATCCTTTGCTTCGTGAATGGCTCCGAGAATGTTGGCGATCCATCTTCCTCGGTTTTCTTAAGATGCGCTGTTAAGGGCCAAGGGAATTTTGGTACAGTGTCGATTGTCGACAGTACTGTAGAAA
Source organism: Scedosporium dehoogii (assembly GCA_002812735.1). Taxonomy (NCBI): domain Eukaryota; kingdom Fungi; phylum Ascomycota; class Sordariomycetes; order Microascales; family Microascaceae; genus Scedosporium; species Scedosporium dehoogii. The sequence goes on from PGIR01000282.1 coordinate 26,748, forward strand.
ACGCACGGGGTCCAGGTCTCTTTATTTGCGGCGGCATTTTTGGCTTTTTATTATCAGCAAGGATGCAAGACCGGAGCACCTTGCAGAAGGCATGGCAGGGCGGGGGGTGCGCCCTTGTCATGCTGGCTGCTCGCCTCGCAGGCCGTCGATCGGATTTGAAGGTTGCTTTCTTGGTTGAGACACTCCGGGGTGTGTGGTGTCAGTGGTCAATTCCATGATCCAGCAGTTTCCACGACGCGGCACTAGGCGATTGCAGGATTGGTACGTGTTACTACCAAGATCCTGAAATATACGGAGTATAATTTCCAGAACGACACGACAGGACAGGTTCGGATGGAGCTTGGCTCCCCTTCCAATGAACTTGAAACCAAAAGGGAAAGAACTAGATTTTTGGACCACTCAGCGGGCTTTTTTCGAAGCTGGATCCCAAGGGACTCCCGTTTCTTCCCCCATTTCGCGGCTTAAGGATTCGGGAACCCTTCCACTATGAGGTATATTCTGGAAGCGGAGCTTTGCAGTTGGAGTAAGGACTAGTATCAGTAGCTGCAATCGGCCTGCACCACATATGCGGAGAAACCTGAGCTGTTGCTGGGCTCAATGTTGCCTGACAAGAGGCGGTCAGCGAATCATAGAAGGTACTAGCGAAAAAACCTCCACTGTCAAGTGACTCTCGTGCTTCAATGCTTAATTTGAAAAGTGCTTCCGAGATCCAGGTTCATAATAACAATAAATACGAAGCCTGTAATACGCTCTAATACGTTGGGACTGGGCTGGGCTGGGCTGGGCTGGAAAGCGCATCCGCCAGGCGGAAGGGAAACCGCACACTCAGCTCAATCTTTGATCGCAGCGAGACAATGAGCTTCCAATTGAGGTGCTTCAGATTCGTCAACCCGGGCTCTGTGATAAGAGCTGCCAATTGCGCCAATGCCAAGGCGGTAGGGCTACAGGGCCACAGTACTCGCCAATTGGCAAAAATTCACTCGTGATGGCACAAGACGATAGTCAATTGGCCTCAATTGATGAATATGATCAATTGATATGTTCAAGAAGCTTGGCCAGACCACCGTTGCCTGCGACCTGCGACCTGCGACCTGTCAACGCACTTCCTACTGCCGTGCTTTTTTGGTCCTGGCTTGCTGAACCCCTCATCGGCGCTTCTTTTTTTTCTCTCATGTTCTTTGATTCCTTCCTTCCCCACCTCCGCAATCTGCCTGCAGGTTCTCCAGTACGAGGTACACCCGAATTACCTCAGTAGCGCATGTATACATTGGTACATTCCAGCTTGTTGCATAACCGCCAAGACCGGTTTTTGCCGCAGGGGACAAAAGACAAGATTCGAGGCTCCCAAACAGCTTTGGAGATCTCCCGCCCAATCCGCCCCAGACCACAGCTGATCACATTTTATTTCCAGAATGGATCGATGCATCAGATAAAACGAACGGTATTGTCGACTGATAGCTTTCCGGGCTTGGCTCGACTATAAACCCCCTTTCGGGCATATGGCTATTATCACTCCAATAGCGAGACACCCTACTATCTTACATCTTCCATATAGCCCTATTACGAAGTCTGGTCTACCGAAACCATTGACAATTAAAGTTATTGAAGATCTGACCGCAATGTGGGATTTGAGATTTGGAAATCGGGCACACACTCGGGGAATATAAGGTCGGGCCACCGTAGGATCTGAACAAGGCAGGGCAGTCCAGGGCATGGCCAGGCTGATTCCCATCTTAATTGATCTGTCTCTGCAAGCCAAGTCTCCGCAAATTGCATTCTGGCGACCACAATTGCAGCTCATCTACCGGAACGGTCTGCCAAGATGGAGTGTCGTCGATTTTGCTCAAAATAGATACCCCGGATGTTGGCTTTAATCCTTCACCCTATCTCTCACCTCCTTTGATGCGATGTTGTTTTTATCAATTACGTATTTAATGATTTCAGTAACACGCCGACGATGCGACGGCCTGTTTGACCATAGGCTCACGGGGGCAGGTAAGCGAATTTTAAGATTGGTGTCCTCCACGATTCGCGCTACGTTCTTCGGCGCTTTTCCGATCCTGACCAATGCCTGATGTTGGTGCGATACTCACATGGGACCATGCCACTACATGCTCAAGTGCCAGACTACACTAATAAGATTTATTATCATCAATTCTGTTCCATACTCTCTTCTTGCCTTCCTGCACGTGGAGATGAGAGTTCAGCGTTGCCTGGAAATGGAAGCTTCCATTCAATGTCTGTCCATGTGTTAGATAGATACACACCACCTATAAAAGCCAAGCATGCTGAAACGTCGAAACAAAATAAACTCCCGGCAGAGAGACAGGAAACATCAAGAAACGAAACACTGGGCCAAAAGCATAGCCTCCCGCGAAATATGGAGCATTAAAAGATATCGGATGAAGGAAAAGGGAAATATCACCGGAACCTGTTGAGGAGGGGAATTTTGCGGGCCAACGCACCTTTGTGGGACGAACGAGTAAATACTTGGACAAACATGCAAGATGTGGTCTATGGCGTCGAGGGTGAATCTATCGAAATTTGACGCTATTCGGATTGAGTTTTTCCCTCAAAGTTCAATCATACTCGTACGTCTACTTCGTACATCAAATTGGCAACGTGGAAAAAGTACATGCAAGTCAGGGCAAAGTTTGATAGCTCTATGCGTGTGTGGTGCAAGACGCGAACACGCTATCCGCACGTAATTTTGTCCATACGAAGGCTACATGTTCTTTTGCGCAAGTGGTCCAGTATCAAATATTTGATTGCGGATGCGGGTGCAGCGCTAGTCTTCTAGGTCTATTAGGGTCAATATTTGAAGAAATTTTTGGCCGCAAGATGGTGGAGAAGTAATATTGAGGAATGCTCTTTTTTAGTTTTGTTAGATTGATGATTCCATGAACCATCCAGCCTTGTGGACATAGTGTAGTGTAGTGTAGTGTACACTACCTTTGGGGGCCTAACGAAGTACGAAGTAGCTTCACGCAGGTCTATCTGGACGAAGCCGCTTGTTCCGGGAGCCGTTCTGCTAGTCTCTCAGGACTAGGTTAACGAGCCCCCGTTGCCACCTCGCACGTCCTGCAGCACGACGCTCCCGCCGGGGGTCGCGATGCCGTTCGGCGTTTGAGGATGAAAGTCAAGATTGGATATCCCAGACGTTTTCCCGGGCTTGCCATACAGGGGACTCATCACCTCCGGTCCCGGGTCCCCAGTTTACCGGGGGCGATTCTAGAAGAATATGATAGCTCTCTTAGTTTCCCTAGAACTATCATGAGAAGATGCCGACTCGGCCTCGGCCTTTCAACACAATCCCAGGTGGGTCCGGGCCCAGCGAAAAGATCCCAGTGAGTCTTCATCTTCATAGTTTGAAAAGATAAGAAGAGGATCCTCTTCTCGCACCGGCCAATGGCCTCCCTAACATCTCCAACGCCGTACCCAAAAAAGTGGAAAAGGAGATAAAATGACTTGGAACTTGCCGACAACGCTATCGCCTGCACTTCCCGAGCCTCCGAGAATCTCCCGTTTTTCTACCTAGTTTGGCCCTCGGCCCCACAAAAACTTTGCTTCTCGAACCTCACCGCAGTGAGAACGTGCTTTGCGGCTCCAAGGCAAAAGCACCCATTTAATTTTTTGATTTTTTTTTTCTTAAATGAGGCCGATGACGTGCGGCGGTGATCGGTATTGGTGCTTCCGACCGCTCCGGGAGATGCGGCTAACGTAAGTGGAGGGAGGGAGGGCCCGGGTGTGGCTCTTGTAAGTGGAGTTGGGGGTGTGTTTGGGCGTTGTTTGACGCGGTCTTGTTCCTCAACTTTGATCAATCGTCGGCGGTGTGAAGATGGTGAAAGGCCAAGGCTCGTGTTTCAACAAAAGGGATGGGCACTAGAAGCCTGTTCCGAGATCTAGAACTCCCGTTCCGGCCATGTCGGAGATATGGCAAACTTGCAAAACGAGGATCTCTAGCACGACATCTAGACCTTAAGCACCACCCATGTCAGACAAGGCGTCTTCGGCGGCATCGTGGTACCCATCCCTTTGTGCATCGGAGGATATGCAAAGGGCGTGTCCTGTCTGTCCATGGGCTTGGCTTCTTCGTTCGCCTAGATATGGCTCCTTCGCCCGCCAAGATCTGCCTTTTACTCGCCAAGCTTCACCTTCTTCAATCGCCAAGATATGACTTCTTTACTCGCCAAGATAATCCATTCTTTGTCCGTGGCATTATACAAGTACCGCCTCAGCCCCCAGCCCCCAATCTTTGGCGCGATGCTCCTTGATACCCGTGGTAGTGTAGTGTCGTCCCAAGCACACATCTTATTCTCCGATGCCAAGAAAAGAATGAACCCCCGTTACGTCTCTTCCCGCATCCCTTTCCCAGCTATAATACGTCATTAGCTTCCCAGCCAACCATTGAGCTCTCTGTGTGTGAGCTTAAGCTCCGGCAGTCTAACCTCAACCACACATGCATACATAAGCAACGAGCTCTGCACTGCCCGCCGTGCCATCGCCTTCCCTAGTTTGCATCAAGCTGTTTACACGGGAAAGGCTGTTAGTTGCTTCAGAGCCCTCTACTTAAGCTTGCAGGCGGCCATTTCGGCCGGCAGTGGCTGTGCCCGCTGTATTTCGGGAGGGGAAGAGACGTGAGCTTCCCTCTGCGCACAACAAACGTGGTCGGGTATCATGAGCTACCAACCTCCTTCCCCTCCGCGCTAGTCGCTTCGCCCTTCCCCTCATCTGTTTGCCCGCTTTCTTGTACAGACATCGTGATGCTGTCGATTGGGGATCAACTTGACGACAGGTGAAAAGTCCGTGACTTCGTATGAATCTCCTCTAAGTCAAGCAAGCTTAGACAGATGGGGGATGGTCTTGAGAACAAGCTATCGAGGCTCTTAGTATCCCCTCTCGCCGTGCAGTTGCTTCACACCTCCGGTAGTTGCCCACACATAACCTTAGGTCGTTCTTCTATCGGAACCCTCGATGGTTCATGTTCTAGATGGAATATCCTAAACGAACGCTAGATTCCCCTTCCATGATCCGAAAGGCGATAGGCCTCTTTAGAATGCCTGTTGCTCTCGGCCCGATGCCCAAACATCTAGCCTGAATTCGAGAATTCTTTCTCGGGCTTCCAATTCCATTCCGTATCAATATGCCATACGCGGTGAAGGTTAACAGTCCCTGTCCATATCAGCTTCCTAGTTCTACCTTGGCCATACACCGAATACCGGATATAAAATCCCATTTCTTTTAGCATATGGAGAATAACATTGGCTTCACACTTGACTCCAGCATCTGTTCCGCTATTCAAGAACAAGTAGATCAGGTATACATTCATACTACAGGCACCTTTCTCGTATATTATACAGGCAGACTTGGCCTACAAGTCTAGTATCATCATCCAGAAATATCACGGAATATACTGAATGCTAGGGAACTGCCTGCTCCCGCAGTCCTCGGAGGGCCAATTTTCCCATTGCGAGTACCTTCTGTGCTCATATTCATATATATGTCTGTGACTTGCGGCTCCTCGTGGTCCTTGAGGTAAGGGTCTCCTCCTTCGTTTATCTCTGGCTATTTGCCTAGACATATCGTCATGCAAAGGAACAGAAGCGGTGATCGGTTTACGACATGGAAGAACAAACCACTGCCGCTTCCCCGGGTAGCTAATAGCCCGTTTCTGCCAGTGTCGGCGGACCGGTCATCTCAGGACCTTCACCACACGCGCCGGCCAGTAGAGACTTGAATAGACATCCGTCTTTATAATGGCTTCCGATATAGAGTTGCAATCGAATACCGATCACAAACAGGACTAACGGCCTACCCTTCTCCCTATCCCCAGAAACTGTTGTCACAAGAATAACTCCCGAAGGAATCAGTTGATATGGGCTGCTGCGGGGAATGCGGACGTCTGAGAGCAGGTATCATGACCGAGTCATGGCTCCCTTTAAATAGCCAAACAGTCAGAATGCTTATAACCTAATAGCTCAATCCGTTGCTTCAGACGCGTCACGTATTAGGATTCTTGCAAGGTCTTTCTCGGGAAGCTCGAGACAGCTTGCTCACAAAACCGTCATCTTAGACGGGCCTTATTTTCCGGGGAGTAGAGGTCCGAGATGGAAAACACGAGGTATCAATAGGACACAGAGCAGTGGATCTCAGAGACAAGGCAAACCGGGCCTTGTCGTCTCCTCTCTAGCTATTCTGGGCTATCAATCTTTTTGAGGGTTGATGATACTCGCTATGGTCATCATCCGGGGTGCCCAACACGAACCCGGCATTTGTCATAAAGACTCGATATGTCTACGAAGTATATCAAATCCTGTTCGGCTTACCAAGGCAAAGGAGCAATTGACACTACGAAGGAATCTGATGCCAGGGATTCGACGTCTATATCTTCAGCCATCGTACGATCACTCTAACGCAGCCAAGATCCATTCTTGGCTCAATCACTTTCAACGACTCCTCGATTCAGTCAGATCAGGCCATCAAAACAAGGGCCCAGGTAGACGACAATTCTCGGTCAATCTCAGCTTTGTCCATTGGTAATGATGGTCTGTCTATTGCACGACTTAAGCCTCAACCAAGCCATTTTCTCCTGCCCGCACAAAATAATCATACATGTGAATCCAAGTATGGCGTTCATTTGGGACGGACGCGCCTTCCTCTGTAGTTTCGAGGGTGGCGGCCGTATAAGTGTTGTATATGAATTTTTGGTTCGGGATTCTCAACGACTCATGGAAGCTCAAGTGGTCGAGCGGTGACGCACTGCTTACAAACTACTTCCGCAAGGCGCCGGCGTGGAACCCGGTCTGGTCAAACCATGAGGGCGTGGAGGAATTTGGGAACTGGGAAAGGGAAATTGGGAATTAGGGAGGGAGAAGTGGGAATTCTTTTTTTGCTGGGCCGTCTTCGTATGTCTAGAACCCTTTTTTTGCCTTTTCTCTTCGGCGGTCCTTGTCCTGGGGGCCTGTTGAGGTTGTGAAGTGTTGCGAGGTACTTGGTGATGCTCGAGGTGAAGTTGAGGGAGGAGAAGCTTGGGGGGGAAGTTGTGCGTTCGAAGCTGGGCAGAGACTCCCCCTCCCCTTTTTTTTCCCCCGTTTTTCTTCCCAACAGTGACCTATCCCTCTCTAAGCGCCGGATGAACAAGTTTGGAAGATATTGAATCTTTACCTAAATGCAGCCCTGGTAAACATCCTAGTGCCTAGGCACAGGACGAAAGAGCGGGATTGCCCGGATGCTCTCCCCGCCTGCATGGAGCTGCTGCTGCATGAACTACATTCTAGCTACACATGCTCAATAATAGCCCTCCACGTCGACACGTACTTCGACAAAGAGGTACGAAGGCATGCAGGAAGAATCATTCCATCTATCTTCTTGACGCCCCTCTCCGAGCTGGAAAAGGAAGATTGCAGGCGCCGAAAACCGTTCGAGCTAGCATCGGTTTGGTATCATTTATTACCCTGGCCAGCCCGCAATTTCCTTCTCTAGAATACTGTTTTTCAGGCTAGGAAGATGCAGGTCGTTGTTCAACTTCACAATACTATCACTACTAGCCGAGGAGGCTTCAGAAACCCCCCTAGGCAGGAGATCCGAGGGCGACAGCCCAGACGGTGCACAGTTAATTCCCGTCACGATAGTGCGCGTCGCAACAAGGTGCTAATTAGACGCCCAAAGCGTGTAGTTTATTCGTCCCACTATCGATGAGCAAAAGCTAGCAGCACAAGAGAGAAAGGAAAGCAACTAGGCAAGGTGCCAAGTTCTTGGGGAATAGAGAAAAAAAAGCCACTCCATTTTTTTATAGTCCATCCTTCAGCCGTGTGCAAGGATAATGACAAAGTCCCGTCCCTCTAGTAAAACGCCGGTTTCCTTAATGCTTAGCCGTGACCTTGTCGCCGGTCAAAGTCTCTATATAACTCTTGGCCCTGTAAACCCCCAAAGACATTAGTTTACGTTTTTAGATTCCAAAATACTTCGAAATGAGAGAAACAGAGGAGGTGAAGAGAAAACTTACATGTCTCCCATGGCAACCATGCAAACCGTCTGCCAAACGCCAAGACCAATGCGAGGAGTAACGCCACGATACAGACCCTTGATACCGTTGTTCTGATAAATGTACTTGAAAGTGTTACCGACAGTCATCTTCTTAGGTCGGTTGGGATCGTCAGTCTTGCTCTGCATCTCGACGCGAATGACCTCGATGGGCTGGTTCCAGGTGCTGATACCACCACCGACGGCAGAAGCGACGATCTTCTCCCAGGCGGCGAGCTTCTCCTTGTCGTCCTTGCCGGTGACCTTGCGGATGCCCTGCTCGACGAGACGGCTGAAACCGAATCGGCTACCCCAGTTGGTCATCTGGCGGATGGCGACGGCGTTGACGCCCTTGTTGATGCCGCGAATGCCCTCCTTGCGCCAGATGCCCATGAAGGTCTCGAGCGTGGTGGGGGGCTTCTGGCCGGCGGCGGCGAGCTTGTGCTTGGTGATCTCGACCGTCTTCATGCAGGTGCAGAAACCCATGGTGGCGTAGGCCTGGGCAACACCTCCGGTGACACCGCCAATGATGCCACCGCCGAATTCAGAAGCACCGAAGCTGCGCGCATAGTATTCGGCTTCGGAGGCAACGAAAAGGAGCACTGCTCCCTTGGTCGAGGCTTCGATCCAGGCCCAAGGAATGAGACCTTGGTAGACTGTTGCGGAGGGAAGGGGAAAAAAAGTTAGTCACCGATATCGCACTTTCACATGTCGAGAGAAAACGCGGATGCTCCACATCGGAGTAAGACGCGGGATTGTGGTGGAATGGCGACAGAA
>PGIR01000283.1:0-34862 GCA_002812735.1 Scedosporium dehoogii
TTTTTTTTTTTTAATTTCCTTTCTCCTCCCTTTTCTTCTTTCTTTTTACTTTCTCCCTCGTCCTATTTATTCGCCCGCTTTGACCTCTCACATAGAGCTCCTTGCTAACGCGTCCTCGCTTTAGGTGGCCTCGGACACATTACAAAGGACGCTCGCCACGGTCATGACCAGGCAGTAAGTTTATGAGATGTTCCCCAAAAGACTTCCACCGCATAGACTCACCACTAAAATCAACAGCCATCACTCGGACTTGTTCCTCAGAAATGAGGTCGCGCCTTTGCCGCCGTCGCACGTCTCGACGATTGCTTGCCAGCCGAGTGAGGAAGAGAAGGTTATTCTTGAGTAAGTCCAAGGCCGGGCGGATACCCCGTGGTTCAACACCCAAACTTCTAACGACCAAAACAATAGCTTCCTTGCAGAGAAAATGGCGAATTGCGTACAGAAGAGCTTAGAAAATTCCATCGAGAATGAGGAGAACGCAAAGGTGGCATTGAAAAAGGCCAAGTCGTCGATTTCTACCCTGTTTCACACATACCGCTACGCCGCCATCCATTTCTTCATGCTCGAGCACGCGATAATCGATCAGTTAGAGACAGAAGAAGTCAAGGAGATACTTGAAAGGATGACAGGGATTAAGGGTCCGGCGTTTCCTTATCTTCGCGAAATCCTTGAACTAGCCCTCCAAGACAAGGGTCTCCGAGGTCAGGTTTGTCTTAGTTGTAAGAAGGCGTGTGAGACCCTTCGAACAACGATGAGTATAGCTCCGGTAAGGCTTCCCTCTCAAAGGGCCAAAACATGCGAGATCTCTGGCAATCACGAAATCACTTGCTAACATCATCTTCCTTCAGTGCGGGCACCTCTTCTGCGGCGAGTGTCTGTCCAAAAAATGGGCAAATGTAAGTATAATAACCATAGCCCCCGTGTCTTGTGTGCTTGGTGTAATTGCGAGTTGACCAATGACCCGCGACATCCTTTTCCAGCCGAGTGTGAAGTGCAGGGTTAAAGGATGTAGAAGCTCCGTCAACCCCAAGCAAGTCACTCTTTATGCGACCTTGATAGCCGCTCTCCTCCAGGGGGACGATGACGACGACGAAATCGAGAGTGATGGAGATGGAAGCCCAAGTTCGGTTCAGCGGGCTAAGAAACCCTCTGGCCGAGCACGTGGTAAAGTTCAGAAGAAACCGCGAGGCCCAGGAACGGATATCCATGGAAACGAGCCAAACTTGGAGCCCAACAAGTCCCGGTTCCTGAATTACTCGGATCGGTTCATCAAGAAGAACCGCAGTGTTGTGCCGAGCGCGAAGCTCACCATGCTGCAATCCCTACTTCGCCGATGGAGCATTGAAGCTCCCAACGATAAGATTATCGGTAAGAGTCGTCTAGGTACCGACCTGGTTCTCCAATTCGAACTAACCGTGCTGTATAGTTTTCACCCAGTTTATGGTGGTTGCAAGAATGGCAGGCAGAGTTGCACGTCTTGAGAACCTGCCATTCCTTTATTACACAGGAGACATGTCGGATGCTTCGCGAAAGTCCGCGCTCGATACCTTCCGCAATGACCCATCGGTCAAAGTTCTTGTGAGTCCCATATCGTCCCCGACTTACTACCAAAACCCCCTCTCGGAAAACCTCCTCACATTGACTTACACTAACTTCTCTCCCCACTTTCTTAGGTCGCCTCTCTCATGTGCGGAGGCCAGGCTCTCAACATCACCGCGGCTAACAGAGTCGTACTCATGGAACTTTGGTGGAATTGCCCCGTCGAGGAGCAGGCATTTTCGCGTTCCTACCGCATCGGCCAAGAGAAGGAAGTTTACTTCGTCCGCCTGACCACCGAGGGCACCAAGGATGACCAAATGTTGGAAATGCAAAACTCCAAGGAGGTGAGCCTCAGCAACTGCCTGATGTCGGGCAAACCTGGCATGTCTAACCACTCCTACCTGAAGATCTTGTCCCTCGTCGGGAAACCGATCAAGGATGAGAATGGAAGGATTGTGGGCATTGAGAAGAAGCCTGAGGAGTCGGATCGCGGAGGGGACGACGAGTCGGAGATGAGTTTTGAGGAGAGCTGTGGAGACCAGGACGTTCGTATGGAGGTGGACATGGAGCAAGAGATGAGCGAGGATGAGGAGTGATTATTCCCCCTTCTCCTCCAGTTAACCAGAAAAAGGAGAACGAAAGCAGAAAAAAAGGGGGGGGAGAAAAGAAAGAGCTTTTAAGGAGAGTGTCACAGATTCCACTTTCGAGAGGACCGGCCTACACTTCAGCTTCTTCGATATGCGACTACTTGTTTGAGAACCTGTTTGAGAAGCTTTGTTTGAGTACGAACCCGGAGGATGCCATTTTGTTGGCCCTTTTTAACTTGTTTTCGTTTCATTCCTCCTTCTTTTTCTTTTCTGTTTGTTACAATGCATCCTAGTATAGCTTTAATATACTCCGATCATCCTCACATGCCCCGTGTTGTCAATCATGAATCGAGAAAAAGAAAATTAAAAACTTGGAGAAGAAAAAGGATATATTTGACGGGGCTGGCATCTGAATCTGCGTCTTAGAGTTACGACGTCTCCTCTTCGTTGTTCGTCGTTCGACACTCCACTAGAAACGTTAGGCTCATGGACCTGTGGAGTTTTCCCTTCTTTTCGAGTTTTAAACATGGAAATGGGCTTCGTCGTTCCATCCTAGCCTCAGTAGGTCAATCACATTTAAAACCAAGTTCTTCTTTCCAGACTCCTCAATTATTGGTGCTTATGGATATAAGCCGGAAACGCAAGCTCATGGCGACATAAGAAAGCCCGCGTTATGTGCTGGCCAATATGCTGCAAGTGAAGTGCTTCAATAAAAAGGACTAAACTTTCCAACTCACGTTTCCTCCACAGAAGCCCTTTCTATCATCTGGACCAAGTTTTGTATTCCCCATTCCCAAATAAAACCCTTTTCCATTTTCATCTTCTATCCCTTTCCCGAACAAAAAGAGCAACCTCACAACTCATCCCTCCCAGTAGCCTTCGCCGTAGAAGGCTCCTCCTTCGAAACCTTCTCCTCAGGTGTCCATCCAAGGGCCTTAAGGCGCTCGCTCAAGATGGGATGCGAGTAGTGAAACGCGGCATACATCCAGTCGGCGTCCATGGTGCTCAGGTTCTGGATCTGGAGCTTGACGAGCGACCGCGCGAGGTTGGCCTTGTGTCCCAGACGGTTGGCGAAGGCGTCGGCCTCGAACTCGTAGCGGCGGCTGAGGATGTTCATGAGGAGCTTGATGACGGACTCGGTGGGGGAGAGAACGTCGGAGAAAAGAAGGAAGCCGATGATGATGGGGCGTTGGAGGGTGAAGCCGAAGGAGGAGTAGAGGGAGGCGTTGTTGATGAAGACGGAGAAAAGTGAGAAGATGTAGATGAAGTGGACCTAGCGGTTTGAGTTAGCCTAATTAGATTCATGTGCTGGCTCGCGGGAGAGGGGGAGATAACGAGAAACGCACCTGAGTGATGCCAAAGAGCCTGGTAGTGTGACCTTCGTGCCAGTGGCCGAGTTCGTGAGCAAGGACAGCAATAACCTCATCCTTTTCGCTCTTCTCGATCAGAGTGTCATAGATAACGATGTGCTTCTTCCAGGGTAGACCGAAAAAGTAGGCATTGCTGTGGGCGCTGCGCTTGCTTCCATCGATAACGTAGAGCTCGTGAAGGGGGAACTTAAGGCTAGCAGCGAGGGCCTCGACACCGGTCTTGAGCTCGCCCTCCTCGAGGGGCGAAAGCTTGTTGAAGAGGGGCAGGATGAAGATGGGGTAGACGGTAATCATGAAAGCTTGGAGACCGGAAGTGAAGAGCCAGAGGTAGAAAAAAAACTGATCACCCGTCTTCTTGATAATCGTGAGGAAACCGGCCAAGATGGGAGGCATGAGCACGACGGTCAAGATGTTGGACTTGATCAGATCGGTGACGAAGAGCTTCGGCGTCTGCTTATTGAACCCGTACTTTTCCTCGAGGACGAACGTGTGGTAGATTGAGCTGGGCAGAGACAGGACCTGGTTGACGAGGATGAAAGTGAGAAGGAAGACGATGGACTGGGAGATTTCGCCGCGGAAACCCTGGGGCGCGAAACGTAGGAGGAGATCACCGGCGAAATCCCACATCTTGGGCAGCACGTCGAATTGGATGAAGGCGAGGTTCTGGACGAGGCCCCAGAGATTGTTGACCAGGGAGTAGCGGGCTTTGGCGCGGCCGTAGTCTTGGCTCTTGTCGAAGACTTCTTGAGACACTTCATGTTCGAGGACCTTGGGGACGACGGGTTTCTGGAGGACGCGGTACTGGCGGAGGGTCAGGAAGGTATCGAGGAGGTATTCGCCGATAGAGAAGCCCATAATGAGCCTCTTCCAGGGGAAGAGAGGCCGGTCGAGGGCCCGCGCGAGGCGCTAGAAGGGTCGAGTTAGCTGTCACGAGTCCGACGTCAATGAGGACATGGGGGAGGCACGCGTACCTGGAGGAAGTCCATATTGGGCTAGAAATGTGCTTCGTAGCACCAATAGAGGGTAGAATTAAGGAATGGACGCAACTTCACAAAACAAACAGAAATCGCGGGAGATAAATTGGGGGAGAATGGAAAGAAAAGAACACAAAGGATGAGGGTGAATGAGTGTTGTAAGAGTTGGTTGCCTTTGCGCTTATGTTTCATCGGACAAGCTGTCCTCCCGCGCTCCGATCCTTTGTGCCTGTGTAAGGCGAAGGGGGATAAAGATAGCGCATGCGTTGATTGGCCAAAGCTGTTTCAGCCCACAGCTTCAAGTTTGAGTACGAAGTACTCACACCTTATCTTATCAATTCAGCCAGCTATTAGCCGCGCCACTAGGTCCACAACTTCCATGCGTGCTTCCATTGTCCGTTCTGACGTCTGGCCTGTAGCTCTCCAGCTGTCCACATCTGCAGTCATAAGACTGCATGGAACAGCTGTCCCTGGATAGCCTCACCCTTAGCGAACCGGGGCCTTGCACGCCGACTCTGTGCAATCTGGGCCAGAGACTTATATGTGAAATTCCTCCGACCGTATTACAAGCTTGAATACACCAGATAGATAGCCGATCTCTCAACACCGCACATTTTACTAGCTCCGAGCCGCCGCCCGCAGCTCCCAGATCTAAGGGCCAAAGCATGGCTTCCACCGACTCATCAAACGGCATTGGCGACGCCATTGTCGCATTCACCCTCGATGGCCGCTTCCCAGAGTCCGAGGATATTTCTTCTTTACCCATCACGTCAGAATCTCTACCGCCCACGCTAGGAGCATTAGCAAAAACCAGGACCGACCTCGAGGTATGCGCCTACAGAGGAATCCAAGGTTCCCAGCTCGAACGTAGAATCTCCCGGTTGGTTGCTAACTCTCCGATGAACACTCCGGGTATAGAAAGAAATACACGAAATAAACGAAGATACCAAAGACGATGTTAGTTCGTGGGTTCGAAATGCGAAGTCTCTACAAGAGGACATCGTGCGGTCCAAGGTGATTGCAAACGACATAATCCGACAGTCCGAGACGCCGGACGTATCGGGCAAAGCGATCGAGGATGCCGAGTCGAGAGTCGAGTTCCTTACACGAGAGGTCCAGTACACCCGGCAACTGCAGGATACGCTCCTGAGCATTAAACATGTCAACGAGCTACTGTCCAAGGCCGAAGAGGCGAGTAACGAGCGTAGGGTTCTGGATTCTCTGCACTTGCTAGAGCGTACGTTTTGTAGCGATTTCTCCGGGCTCTCGGGGGGAGGACATGGGACAAACAAACTAACAGTGGGCTTCTCCTACTTAGAATCATGGGCGTCTATGGATGGCTTACCTATTGGGAAGACGTGTCGAGCTGTAAAGCTTCTAAACGTCAGATCTTTTGAACTAAAGTCCCGCGTTCATGAAGTCTTGGACCAAGTTTGGAAAGACCTTGTGAATGTCGATATCGACAACAATTTAATCAGGATCCAGGAGCATGGTGATGGTATGGCAGTCCCCCATTGAATCCGTATCCCTATGCGCGGGATAGCTTGGCTGATGCTTACATTCGTCAAAAAAAGGTAATCAGTTGAGTCTCGCCGACGCCGTAATCGGCTTGAGGGCCTACAAAGAAGTTGAAGAGAGGATGGAACAACTGTGGCACAACCTTGACGGTGCCATTCTAACGCCTCGGATGAACCTCACAAGCCCCACTCTGCCTTCGATTGTTGCTGATGCTGTAAGTCTTGCTTATTTTGATGGTAGAGTTCACTAGATGTTCGGTCCGTACTGATGATATCCCCGCCTAAGAATACTCTCTCCCTCTCTGGAGAAGCAAGTACGAGCGCGAAAGAATTATTCGCCGATCTCTCATTGGTCTTCTCCTTCCTAGCCCAAAGGCTCCCCGCCGACCTCTTGGAGATTCTATGCTCCGTAATGATGGGTGACGTTACCTCGCGGATAGTGAAAGTTTGGCTGGATTCCGCGATACCGCCGGCACTGAAAGATGTCGACAAGTTCCAAGATGTCATAAAGAGTGCTGAGCAATTCTGCGCTGTCCTTGATGCCCACGGATATACAGGCTTTGATGATTTGAAGAACTGGGTGAATAATGCGCCGACGATTTGGCTCGCTAAGTGCAGAGAAACGGCCTTGGACTCTGTTCGATCGAAGCTCTCTAGCGGTAAGTGTAGCCTATCCCGTCTTGGACTCGAGAAGAGAAGCCTTTTCGCTGACAGCTCTCCTAGGGATCGGCAAGTCCAAGGCGGTGGAAAAGATTGAAAAGCAGATGGTGTCATTAGCAGAAGGAAAGGAACTAGCCAAATCGGGGACGGTCAAGTCGTCAGCAAACGAACAGGACTGGGACTCGGCGTGGGGCTTCGACGAGGAGATGGAGGAGGAACCAGAAGAGGCACCCGAGCCGCCAGCTGACGAAGCTGCACCAGCCGCCGCGGCGGAAGACGACGGAGCTGATGCATGGGGCTGGGATGACGGGCCGGAAGATGTCCCAGAGGAAGAACCCGTTGCCGAGCCAGAGGAGCCGAGTGCGGAGAAGATGGACGAGGACGATGAAGCGGCTGATGCGTGGGGATGGGGTGATGAAGATACGGTCGAAGAGCCACCGCCGCCGCCTGAACCGAAGAAACAGCCAGCAGCCACGCGGCGGAAGGAAACGAGAGCGCGCGATGAGCAGGAAACAAGAGAGATGGTGTTGAAGGAAACCTATCATATTTCCTCAATGCCGGAGCCCGTTTTAAACCTAATATTTGCGATACTCGAGGATGGGGCTGCGCTAACAGGTCCTGGGTACGTTCATACTCATTATTTTTCTCGCCCCCTTTAAGGTCAAGAGGACTAACGGCAGTAGAAACGAGACAAGCCTCGTTGCATCTGCAGCGTCGGGCCTGTTTGGCGTGCCAACCCTGGCACTTGCTCTATTTAGAGCAATCTCTCCTTACTATTACTCTCTGGATGTCGGTGGCAGCATGTGAGTACATCCTTGTTTTTTCTACTCTTTAAGGCCGCTTTTAACTAAGATGATCGCCGGGCTTAGGTATCTCTACAACGACGCCACGTATTTGGCAGAGAAGCTCGCCGAGTTCACGAAGGAGTGGAAAGCGCGAGAGGATCTCAGTGTTCGGGCGCGGAATATGCTGCGCATCGATAACGAGGTGAAGAATCTTCAGAGCTTTGCGAATCGTGCGTACAGCTCGGAGATGGCGACGCAGAAGACGGTGATTCGCGATCTCTTGGGAGGTAAGTACCTATTTACACTGTTTAGGCTCTTCTTTTCTTCCCTTTTCTACTCTTTTTCTCACACAAAATACAGGAACGCATAGTCTCATGCACCAAGAGGAAATGGAAAGCTGCGTCGACTCCACGGTAGCCCGAGTCAGGGCTATGGCTGTAACATGGGATGACATACTCGCCAGGTCCGTCTGGTGTCAAGCCGTAGGCTCTCTCGTCGACACGCTCGCGACAAAAATCATCTCAGACGTCATGGACATGTCCTCGATCGGACAGGACGAGGCGTACAACATCGCCAACCTGATCGCGAAAGTGACGGAGCTCGACGATCTTTTCCTCCCCAGCAAGCTTTCGGGACGAGAAGCAGAGTCGTCGGCCGGAGGGGTGGCACTGACGGCGCAGTACGCGCCCTCTTGGCTCCGGCTGCAATACTTGTCGGAAGTGCTCCAGTCGAACCTGAACGAAGTGCGGTACCTGTGGTTCGAGAGCGAGCTGAGTTTGTATTTTTCGGCGGAGGAGGTTGTTGATTTGGTTAGTGCCAGTTTCGAGGCGAATGCCAGGTCGAGGGAGGTTATTCGCGAGATTGGGGAGAGGCCACATCCGAGGGTAGAATGAGAGGGAGGACGATGGGTAGACATGTAAGTCCGGGGGTAGCGAGAGTGGGTAATAGGACGGGGTAGTTGGAATTCGATATATTGGATTGATAATGTCCCGTCTCGCCTTGGGGCCCAACCTTGCTAGTCCTTTGTTGCTGGAGAGCGGAGTTGCCAGTTGAGACCTCAACTTTTAATCTCTTGCGTTGGAGGGAGGCGGCTTCCTAGCTTCATAACCTACCTCTATCTACGACATCTAACACCACATTTGAAGAGTGTTTGAGTACAGGCTGTCCGGTCCTCATTATCTAGATGGGCCCGGAGACTCGAGGGGACGTTCGAGTGCCCGATTCACCATTCATATGTAGTATTTAGGTTGGGTCTTGTCAAGTGTTTCAGCACCGCCACATTCCCTGTGAAGATTTGAAGTAAGCCCGATGAGCAATAAGCGCTACTTCGTTGAAAGAAAATATGGAGACGAATATTTTGACAGATACTATGGCCCTTTATGGAGTTCTCGACGGCTACGGGAGCATTTCCTAACATTCCCGAATTAGATCAAAGGCTGTTCTGTTCGTTGGGGGTTATGAACGGAGGCTCTGGAATGTTGTGAGAGGAAGGAAGCAGTCGTCTAATTATTTGATGACTGTCCAACTTCCGATGACAAATCCACCAGCCCCACGATTCAGGTACCAAGATTTGACGTTGCAGGACCCCACATTGCAGTTGCGGACGCCGACTCGAACTGGCAAACGACCGCCAGCACCGCCAGCACCGCCAGCCGCAGAGGCAGTCTCGACCCAGCCTGGTTCCGAAGCACATCTGCATCTCCAAAGGGGCTTGGACCAAACTCGTAGACTGGACTACGAGCTGAACAAAGCCAAGCCAAGCGACCCATCCTTTCATCCATCCCCTATTCCCCAACATTGAACTGTCTCACACTCATTTTAATCGATCTGTAACAATTTCCATTTCCACACAAACTCGGACTCTAGTGTAATAATCCTCAAGCTTCATTGCGTCCTCTCTCTTCCACGAGACCCTAACCATCGCTCCCCTTGCTCCGGCTCTCTCGATCGATCTATTTCTCAACCAACGGAACAACCCCTTTCATCGAGCCGCCCGGACCGAAATCGAATCCGAGCATGCGACGATAACGTAACGAGCCTTGGCAAAAATCCGTCCTCCCTTTTTTTTTTCATGTTGTGAAGAATTAAAAAAGACTTGCAAGCCAGCCCTGCCTGCCCGCTAAGTCGCTGATGGATGATACCCTACCGGAGCAGAACACGATGTCTAGACGCTGGGCTCGCCGGGTGGAGCGGAGCTGCTGTAAATTCATTAGCTATGTTCCCTTAATCTTTGTCTGGTCTTTGACCTCGTGGGCGGTATGGGTCGATGTAATGATCGGCTCCGCAAAGACCAAAGTCTCGTGGATCGGTAAGTTGGCATGAGGTTGTAAATGGAACCTGACGGCACCCAAGACAATCCTCCTCGAGTTTTCTTCTATGCCACTGTCACACTTGATGCAAAAAGCTAACGCCGATATGTGTGTCCGCTCCATCCAGGAACCGGCTCTTCCATGGGCGCCGTCACCCTCTTCCTCCTCCTCAACTGGTCCTACATGACCGCCGTCTTCACCCACCCTGGCAGCACCACGAGCCTCAACGGCGACTACACCGCCCTCGAATCCCCTCCCCACGCCACCTCCTTCACCGTCAAGTCCAACGGCGAGATCCGCTTCTGCAAGAAATGCCAGGCCCGGAAGCCCGACCGAGCCCACCACTGCTCCACCTGCCGCCGCTGCATCCTCAAGATGGACCACCACTGCCCCTGGCTGTCCACCTGCATCGGCCTACGGAACCACAAGGCCTTCCTGCTCTTCCTCGTCTACACCACCGTGTTCTGCTGGTACACCTTTATCCTTTCGGGCGCTTGGCTGTGGGAGGAGATTGCCAACGATACGACCTACCTCGAGAGCCTGACCCCCGTCAACTTTATCCTCGTTTGCGTCGTCTCCGGTATCATCGGCGTCGTCGTCGGTGCCTTTACCGTCTGGCATCTCATCTTGGCGGGCCGCGGCCAAACGACCATCGAGTGCCTCGAGAAGACCCGCTACCTCTCCCCCCTGCGCCAGTCGCTACAGAATAGCTACATCGCCCAACACTCGGGCCCTTCGGCTGCCTCCCCCAGCTACGGCCAACAGCTCCTCGATATCCACGCCAACTCCCTACCCGGCATAACGCGCCCCGAAGAAGGCGAGGAGGTCCGAAGCTATACGCCGGCAGCGCCGTCCGCTCAACTTTCCTACGCCGAGCTCGAGCGACGTCAACGAGAGAAGCGGTACGAAGAATACCTCGACGAGCAGGATTCCAGCAAGCTCCCGCACGCCTTCGATCTCGGCTGGAAGCGCAACTACAAACACCTCTTCGGACCCTCGCCGTGGCTCTGGATGTTCCCAATCCCCAACACCACCGGCGATGGATGGAGCTGGGATGCCAGTCCCAAGTGGCTGGCGGCCAGGGAAAAGATTCGCATGGAGAGGGAGGCCCAGCGCGCGAGAGAAATCCAGGCGGGCTGGGGCGGTGGTAATGAATACTCCCCCGGTTTCCCCAACGGCGCCGCGGGAGAGGGCCCTGCTGTGACTGGCGGGGCCGGCCGGCATTACCTTGCCTCTCCCATGAACTCGTCCTCTCCGGGGTGGCGCACACCTTCCAAGGCTGACCGCGTCCTTGGTCGCGATCCTAACCTCTACGCCGACGTGGTCCCCATGCGGAACCTAAACAAATCCGGCAGGACGGTCCTCCACGACGACCTCCTCGACACGGACGATGACGACGATGACGACGACGATGAAGAAGACTATGGCATCACCGAATCCACCCCCGCCCTCTCCAAACCAACCTTGTCTAGATCCGTGCGGCCCACTAACCTCGGAGGATCTACCGCGCGGTGGCAGGCTGCTGGCGCCAGCGGCATCTTGAGGAAGACGAGCCCTACGGCTTTGACGAGTCGGTCTACTTTTGAGACGGCGGCGCAGCATTCTGCTTCGGAGGATACGGTTGATTAAGATAATGTGCTTATTATGTGTTCCTTTTTTTTTTTTTTTTGATACCCGTGTATCATCGTCATGTTTCTTTTTTTTTTTTTTACCATCCTCAATCTCGAGTAATATGGCCTCTTCAACCTTCTTCCGCGTTTTCCCCCCTTTCTCTTTCTTGTTTTGTTTTTTAGGGTCTATTTGCATAGCCGCGGCGTCCTTTATATTCAAATGACTTTTTTCCCCGCTTCCTCTTTTTCCCTCCCTAAATTTCTAGTCTTGTAATCTACCTGAGCTCTCACCTCTTTTCCTCCATCTTGCCGGTTTGGGAAGGGAATGGTGGACTGGATAGATGGAGCATGGAGCGGAAAATATGAAGAGTAATTACCAAAAAAAAAAAAAAAAAGGGAATTGGCCTCCCCCCCCCCTTTCAGTTGAATGAAAACATCTGCTAGGTGCGTTTTATATTGTAACTAGAACCAATCCTTCAAATCCCTTGCCATGTCTGGGTGGTTGTGAGCAAACGTCTGGATGAGGTATCACATTCATGAAATATTCCCAAACTCGACAGGTAGGAGGCGCAAAACATCATCTCACCGGAAACAGGCTGCCTGTATTATGAGGAGGACTAAAGAGGATCTATATGGTAGAGGACATGGCAATGGCAGCCTCATTCTAACTCAAAGACCTTCAACAAAAGTCAAAGTCCCAAATCTAATAATGAGAAAAAAGCATCTCTCGCTTGAGTTTGTTGAAAACACAACAATTCATTTTCGTATCTAAGAATTATGGTCATAACCAAGACAAGCAGCATTCATGAGCGAGGAAACAACAGGAAACGAAAGAGAGGCGGATGTTCCGTCCATTCCCTTCCGGCTTTCATCAGTAATTGTACAAAGAGAGAACGCAGTGAAAGGATATCAAGCTGTAGGTCCAGAAATCCAAAAACAAGAGGTTTTCGTATGTGTCGCCAGCATCATCAGTCTTTATGTAGAAAAAGAAAAGAAAAAAACAAGAACAAGCCCTTTTCGCAAAAGAAAATGTGTACGAATTCAAAAAGAGGAGGAAGCAAAACAACACAGCAAAGACAATGATAAGTTGTATAACCGTTCCTTTTTCGGCTCTGGAAATGTGTGCTGTGTTCTTCTTATTGCTTAAAACTCCCTTTCATTCCCATTTCAGTATCCCAAGTAGATTCCCAAGTCTATAGTAGGTTTCATATTCCCTTTCCTAATGCATACATGTATATACCTCCTTTTCTCTGATGATGGAGGTATGAAAGTCTTTCTTTCCCTTGCCGCAGTGGGCTTGGATGATGATGATGTTTCCTTAATTCGCCGTGATCCCAAAAAAAAAAAAAAGAAAGTCGATGCTGCCAATACAAAGGAAAAAGAAAAGAAGAAAAAATGAACAAAGCGAACCGACACCGTGAGTGAAAGTCTTTAACAAAGGGAAAGGATGAAAACACTTCGAAAGACAAAAACGCAAGACAGGCTATGTGTAAATGCGGAAGCGACTGGCAAAAGATACACGAAATGTTATGTGTGATGGCAAAGAGGAGGAATAATAGCATGACAGAGAATCGAAAAAAAAAGAGGTAAAGGAAAATAAGAATCAAGAAGTGAAAAGACACCAAGGGAAAGAAGGGACAACTCTAAATCGGCCACGAGTTTGGTTCCATCCTTTCCCTCTGATGATAGATATATGAGCCCGCTCAGTGAGTGATAGCCCGACAATTCCAGCCACGCTCCTAGATGAGCGAAGAATCAGAACTAGCCTTTTCAATTGTCAACCTGGGGCTACCATTCGACCTCCCAAAGACGTTGAGGCCAAGTCCGAGGCCGAGAAACTTGCCCGATGATTCGGTCGGGGGTAGGCGGTCCTCTGGGCAGTCAAGTAAGATCCGAGTAATCGGATCCTTCTTAATGTAGCAGAAGAGCGTCGAGAAGACGTACTCCTCGCCGATGCGGTTCAGCAGCGGTAAGGTTCGGAAGCCCTGCTTCAAATTGGCCAGTTTAGCCGTGAAAGTCGCCATCGGCGGGCGGTCGTTGTAGCTTTCGCCGTCCGACGACAGCTTCACGGACCACCTTACGAAGACGAGATCGGGATACTTGGTGGTAACCTTGAAGGTGAATCTCCTGTTGAAGAGAGGGTTGAAACCATTCTCCGGGACAATCTGCGTGCGGTGGACGAGAGGCGTGTCCGAGTCCGTGGCAAGTAGGGAGTCGGTCTCATTTTTGTAGCGCTTGTCATTCGGGTGGAACACTTCCACCTCGACGTATGGGTGGACAGCCTTGCTGGACGACATTCCGCTCGGACGGATGAGCTGTTGAGCCGAGATGATATCAATTGAGAAGCTGACTGTCTTCCGCTCCCGCTTGCCCCACACGTCGTCGCGCATGTGCTGGATCTCGCGCAATTCGCTTGGCTTGAGCACGTAGCCGGTGCTGTCGGTACCACCTTCGAACATCGCCCTGTTCAATTGCATGCCGAGGTCGAAAGTCTGCCAGTTCAAGGCCGCCATCTGGACGCCGCGTCGCCAGTAAATTAAAGGGTCGAAGTTGTGGGATGAAATTCGCTTCCGGTCGGGATAGACTCGCATGAGATAGCGCATGTTGTGTCGATCAAGCGCCTTCTTTGCCTCTCTCGGCTTGCTGTACCTTGAAAAGGTTGACTCCATGAACGAAAAGATGTGGTTAAACGTCTTCGCTTCGGGGTAATCAAACCCCCTAAACTTGACGCCCGCACAGTAAACGGCCAAATCACCCAGCACCCTCTCGGTCTTCATCTCTGGGTTGTTGTCCGAAGGCTTGCTGCCATTGACTGGAACATCCGCAAGGCTCTCCTCGTCGCTCCCACCGCTGCTGCTCGCGCCGTCGAGAGATACGCTCTCGGCGATGGGATCGACTTTGTAGTTCCTAGCCGTGGCTGCTCGACGAGAATAAAGTGGGCCTAGCAGTGGACTTTGGGGGAGCGAGTGCGGCAGCGACCCAGCATTATCGAAAACAAGAGGCTTCGAGTAGGGAGAGCTAAGACTGCTGCCACGCCGACGGCCGTTAATCTCGAGTGGGCGCGGGTCCTCTCGGGTGTACGTCTTCTTAACCTTGATCAAAATCCTGCTCATCAGCTCACTGGGCGAGGGGAGTTTATCCGAGGTCGGGTCGAGAGGTTCGGTGACAAGAAGATCGCCAAACGTCTCCTTCATGATGGTTGCCATCCTGGCCTGCTGTGTCGGATTGGTGTGAACCTCGAGGGAAATCCAAAGCGGGAACTTGGTCTTCACGAATGCATATCTCTTAATTGTCGTCATGACTTCCTGGAAGCTGATCGAAGTAGTCATAGACCTGCCATGAAGCACCACTGGCTGCCCGTCGCTACCATCCCAGCAGTCAACCTCGACACACCTGCATCCGTCGATGAGAGCGCTAATATAGCCCTCTACGCTGGACTGGCCAACAACCTGCCTACCAAGAAGGTAAGTATTATGTGAACTAGAGATGAAGTATTCGTTCATTGGCCGGTCGAGGGTGATCTCCTTGGGGGTCTCGACAATCGGAGCGTTGTAACGAGACGTGAGGAAGCGGGTAAAGCCAGCAGCTGACATGGCACCCTTAGTGTTGGACGATGTCTCAGATCCCGTATCTGCGAACTCGACAAAGGCTGCCTGCCACTTAGAAGCATCTTCGTAGATGTTTTCGCCCTGGATGCCACCAACAAAGCCGAAAAATTCGTCGATGGAAAGGCCATCCTCCGGCTTACTTGCGAGGCTAGAGTAGATGTCGGCAACATCGTATCTGGTCTTCATGAGGTCAACAAACTCCTTGAATCTCAAGTAGTCCATGCGGCCGCTATTTGTTCGGTCCGCGGCATGAAACTTGGCAAGCATGCTTGGCGAGGCGTTAATATGAAGGTTTCGACAAACGCGCTCAAACCCCTGGAAATCGAGACCGCCATCGGTGCTTTTGCCTCCAAGCCCATCTGAGCCTCTTTGCAGCAAGACCTCGCTCTTCCAGTACTTCTCAATGGCCTTATCGTCGAAAGCCATCAGCGAAGTCAGATTCTCGAGGCGATCCTGCCAGACCCTCTGCAGGGTGCCGGTCCAATTCTTGAAGGTCCCAATATCATCGGCAATCAGATGAAGAGTCTTCGTCTTTTGCAGCTCGGGAGCCGCATAGATGATGGAGAACCAGCGTGCGCTCTCGGATTCGGGAATGTCGAAGTCGCGGCAATATTGTCGAATGTCAGAGTCGGATCGTATTTCCTTGATGTCGTCGATGCGAATCTGCTTCCGCTTCCGAGCCCCTTCCCACAGTATCCTCCCAGAACCAGGGTCCAGGACCAGGACGATTCGCTTCCACCGATTTTTCTTTGACACCTTCCGAAGGGGAGTACCTGTCAACAACTGGGACGGCCAGACAGGACCGTCAATCCCAGGCGACGACGTGGCGTTTATCGATGTGGAGGAGCTATTGGACAATGCCTCCCTGTACGGAGTTGAGCCATCGTAGTGGGGTTCCTCACGATCGTCGGGCGAATCGTCCGAGTCTGTAAGGACAGCGGAGATGTGGTTGAGATCAGGAGGCGCCGTAGTCGTGCTGCCGCTTCGCTTTCGAACCATTGCTGGGCCAACACTGCCTTCCCGGCTATTGGGCGCCGCCGAGGACTGCCGACGTCGCGTGACAAGGTTTGTCGCCCTGTTGGAGAACCGTCGGACTAAGCCGCTCTTGGAGGAACTGGGGGGTTCTTGCGACGACAAGCTAGGGCTCCCAGAAGTGGGCTGCGACAGCGAAGACAGACTCGGTTTGGTTGCCAAGACAGATTCGGGGAGCCGCGTATAAGGAATCTGGTCATCGGAGGTCGAGCCCCGATTCGGATCCGGAGAGGGTACCACGGAGCTGTTCGCGGTGAAGCCGGGGGTCTCGGGGAATAGAACTGGTGACATGTTCTGTGGGCTGGATGAGATCGAAGAGGAGGATACAGCTGAGGGCGGGAGAGTAGAATAGTAGTGTTGGGGTTGGGTTGCTATATTAGTTTGAAGGTTGACGGGACGTGGCCGCCGTAGAGACATAGCCGGTGATATTGTGTTATTTGGTCGTATAGATGGCGAGTTTGAAGGCCGCGTTGTTATATAACTCGGAGTAGACATGATGGGCGGTGAGTAAGAAAGGAAGGGAGAGAGGAAGTGTGGAGGAGGTTATGTGGGAGAGCGTCAGGTTTGCCTGCTAATACAGGAATGCTTATACCAAACGAGAAGAGCTTAGGAAGAAGAAGACTCTATCCATAGCATCATCGTTGGTAGACCTAGTTCCTGCGTAGGTTGGGCGCAAGAGTGGAAGAGAGATGTTGCGGAATGGAGAAGGGAGAGGGGTGAGTTAGGAGGAAGAAGAGGGAGAGAGAGAGGAGTACGAGTTGAGCAGGTCCACGGGAATGGCGTCCCTTTTTACGGTCACCTGGAGGGGAGGGGGAACGGTAGAGTATACGTCTCCGAAAGGAGGTGGAGGGTGTTGGTTCGTTCGAATTCGCTCGAGTGCCTGCTCGGGCACATCAAGCGAGGGGGCAGGAGAGGAGTTTGGGGGTCCTGCTCCTGTTGCGGGTCGTCGAGCCTCGCCGAGACTGGAGAAACAAGATACTTGTAAACGGGCGAAAGCGATGGCCAATGGGTCATTGAGACGTGGTCATCTATCACATTGAGTGTGGTAGGAGAATCCGCTCGTTCCTGGGAAACAGGGTTGCGGCCGCCTTCCACAGCTCCGGGTGGTCCCAGGAATAATATATTCGGGTCGAGATATATGCAGGTGGTAAGCCGCTCGTCTGGAGAATGCGAGAGATCCCCTACAGCACCAACAACTGCAAGAACGCCAGATGACCCGCTCACACAACCTGAAAAGGGAAGTGAGGTCGTCTGCTCCCCACAAGGTCTACCGGAAGAATTGGACACCTGCAGCTTGGGAAAATGCGCGAAGAAGCAAGAATTGCGCCTTGGGTGCCAATGGGGGGATGCAGAGCTGCAAGCGTCGCCAGGAAGCTTGAATGCGAACGAATGGTGCGTAACGTCAGAGAACACCCCCAATGTTGAGTCTCGGGGAGCCCTATAGAAGAGAATAGTCTTTGCGTAGGAGACAAAAAAGGCGTTTTCGCGACAAGCGCAATCGGCAATGGCGGGAAAGTTGTAGGTGTGTGTATGGTTCGAACGTTGAGGGCACAAAGTTCGAAGATGACTACTGGACTCGTGTAGTCAAAAACCACCAACCTGGTATTGCAGGTTGATCCTGGATGTCTCGAGGGCAATAATAAATGGCCGGTGCCTATTGAAAAGAGCCGTATCGTCTGGTTAACAGGAGATTGGGGGAAGAAGCAAAAGAGAAAAGGGAACAGAAGTGCGAATCAACTAGTAAATAAGTTGAAAAGTCAAGTTCGATGGAGGTCGACGGGAAGGGGAGGGAGTGTAAGTGCTAAGTTGGGGTGCCGGGAAATTATGTATAGTGTAGGTTGGAGCGGGAGCAATGCATGGCCGAGTGTTATTTTGGGGGAATGAGAGACACTGCCGGGCGCCCTTTCGTACTTGTACGAAATGGGGGTAGCACCTTCTGGCCGGGC
Organism: Scedosporium dehoogii; assembly: GCA_002812735.1. Classification (NCBI taxonomy): domain Eukaryota; kingdom Fungi; phylum Ascomycota; class Sordariomycetes; order Microascales; family Microascaceae; genus Scedosporium; species Scedosporium dehoogii. The sequence goes on from PGIR01000283.1 coordinate 17,938, forward strand.
CTTCTGGGTACAATCCAACCCTGACTTGGCTCTCAAGACGTGGCCAAGGTACGCGAGTACAGAACTGGGCGGCCAAGTACAAACAAGACAGGACAACGAGGGGAGAGAAAAGGAAAGTGAGAGGAGGAAAGAGGCAGGGTAGGTGTAGTGGGGTGTAGCCTGTAGGTGGTGTGTTGTACCAAGGCCCGGTCAAGCCCAGTTACAAAGGCTTTGGGATAGTGACTCCGGTTGCTGTAGTGGTACTTGCCTTGGATGTTCTTGGCTGTGAAGGGTAAAGCTAAGAAGGGCAGGAACACCTGATGGAAGGGCTGGAAGGGATGACGGGCTTAGTGGGACCTTGCGATTTAAGACAGGCGTGGTATTATACGCACGCTCGCTCACTACCCCCCCTACGAGCAGCCAATGTTCAGGGTTGCAAGCCTGGCGGTGTACAGGAGTGTACGTCGGGTGTAAAAGGTGCGAAGTACAGGGCAGTAGGCCTGTCCACAACAATAAGTGGGCTTTTGTGAGGAGCTGATGGACTTGGCGGGGTATTACTGTCGTTGTTTGCATGGACGGTGCTGCAGGACGTGGGTGAGCGGGCGATGAAGAGAGACTTGGTGTTGGAAATCGGCGTCTTCCAACGTTTCAATCCCTCAGCGCTCTGTGTGTCCAAGTAGGCCTTTGCTTCATTGCGTATGGCCAGGCTGTGTGGGCATTGCAGTTGTATGGCGGTATTACAGGTAGGCGGGGGAGGGGAAAGTGAAAGCGAAAGGGGGTGCGTGGCTATCAGTAAAATTTTTGGAGATCCTCGCTGGAAAAGTGTTGCCAGGGAGGGGGGTAAAGTGTGGATCTGGGAGTGGGTCCGAGGGGTGGGAATAGAAATCGAACCCGGTGGGACGGACTGTGTGGGAAAGCGAGGGCACGAGGCGGCGACTGCACTATAGCAGAGACGGGTGAGGACAATGTCTGCTTTGTACAATCGTTGAGCGTACTAAGTAGTCCTAACCAGCAGTCGCGACTTGGACCAAGGCCGAGTTCAAATCCCGTTCGTCATCACCCGCTCCGCGTATGTCCGGAAAGAGCAAAGGAATTTTCTAGCAACGTCTGGTCACGGCACTCAGTGGTTTCCCCCTTGTACATTCTGACAAAGAAGCGTTGGCACATTGTATTAGCAGACCGCTAGACTCGGACTTGTTGACCAGAACTATTCCACGATACTACGAAGAAATCTGTACGCATCTTCCTTTAAAGTGAAGGGAGTGTGGGTGTGTGACTCAAAAAGATTTGCTGTCTGTCTCTCCTCCCAGATGAAGTCAGGTTCAGCCAAGGTTTGTCAGGGGTACCATACCATCAGTGCCTTGACGACGCCCTACGAAGTATCTGTAGCATTTCCCACGCCAACCCGCAACTCCACACCAATTGATTGATGACTGGGAAAGAAAAAAAGAGGAAAAAAAAAGGGTACAAGCTCAAAGAGGAAAAAAGCCCATGAGCAACGACGTTGAGGCGCATCGCAAAAAGCAAACCCTCGGATAATGCACAATGGGCCAAAAGAGAAGAAAAAAAATTCGAGGAAAATGAAGCACTTGCTTGTTCTTGCCAAGAGCTCTGTGCCCGCTCTCTTGTGTGTCTCGGCTTTCTTTTCCATCGAAACACATGAGAGCAGATCTGAGTTCTCCCACGACAATATGACTCGACCCTCCCCCTTGCTGGTTGAGCGTGGGCGACGATGAAAACGGGCCCGCATCATATTTCATTGAGAAGACATGCATGCGCCATTGGAACAGCAGAAAATTTTGCCCTCAATCTTATCTTAGCTTAGAAACGAAGAATGCGACTAGAGATGACTCAAGGCAAAACGTGTGTTCGGGTCACTGCAGAAAGAAGTTAAACTAGATTCATTTTCCCCCTGCCCTGCTTTCACCTCCTTTCCGAGGATTGCCCATCTCATCGTGTTAGTCTTGGATATTCTCCTACTGACAAACGGCACCAGAGACCCGCCCAAACCTCGTACTTTATCTCCAATGGGAGTCGTCCCCTAACTTGTGTCGCTCCCGTGCACGAACACCGCACTTGACCCTACGTCTTAACCCCAGGCCTAAACCCTATCTGGTCAATCTAAACTATGAAGCAAAAAGAAAGAAAAGAAAAGGAAAAAAGAAAAGAAAAAGAGCCAAAGGAAGGACATTGAGTGGCTTCGTATTTCTGTTTTCGTACTTCGAGCTTGGCGCTAGCAGAGTGAAGATCAATGCGACCAACAATGGCGGTAGGGTTTCTCATTTTCTTTTTTTCCGTGGGTTGCCTTTAACACGACAGGTTCAGGCAGGTCTGCCATGGGATGAATGAATGGTCTTACGGCAACTTCTGCCATCCCTACCCATGCGCGACACGACTTCGTAGTGTCCCAACTCGTCAAGATCCCAAACAGATCCCATTAAATTTCATATTCGCCCCATATAAAATAGTAAGATAGTCATTCCTCAAATTTCTTGGTGATCTTGCAGGGATTTATATGGAGAAGCCAGCCAGCTGTCGTATATACTCAGGTACACATGCGAGGCTGTTCGAGTAAAGATGCAGGGTCCCTTGTCCTTCCTCAAACATAGCATTCAATTACGAAGTATTAGTGCCGACCTTCATTGATTATGTTCTCAGGATCAACCTTTCTTCTTGCCCTCGAAGTACAAGTTCACCTTAACCTCTGAGGTACACGTACACCATACTATACCGAGGTAGCCTGCCCCGTACGAAGTACGAAGTCAAGTCAGCTCTAATACCAAGTGAATGGACAGGCGGTTAACCTCCCTGTACGGAGTACTTTGTGGAAAATCGCTTTTGGCACATCATCTAATACTCAGGTTGGCCTTTGTCTCTGGTCATCGGTCACGTTGAAAATGGGAAAAAGGAAAAAAAAGATGGGCCCCAGATTCCCAGCCGTTTCCGGTCGAGATCTGCAAAACTCCGCGCCTTCCATATCTTGGTGTCTTGGTCTTTAGACCGTTGACCAGCGGTGAGAGTCGAACAGAGAAAAGTGTCCTGTTTTCTCTCCCCTTGGCACTGGCATTAGCAGATATCCGAATTCTTACGATCAAAGCACCTGTGGACTTAGCGGTACCTCCAAGGTCCGGTTAGAGCCTAATTAAACCACTTAAACAAGCAATAGTTTAGAGTTACTAATGATATCAACATGGCGAGTCTGTGGTGATATGATCGGAGTGGTTGAAGAAGTCTCCCACATGTAAGGAGGGAATGGGGGGAATGGGAGTATCAAATGGCACTAACATAACAAGGAGGGTACACCAGCAACAGCTTTAAAACGCCACCGCGGGATAATGAAAATTTTCAACGCTGCCACTGAGGAGGCGAAAAAAAAAAAAAAAAATTAAGCATGCCAAACATTGAGGTCACCTCGTTTAGCCCTTGGTTTAGCTTCCACCAAGTTGGGATCAGGCTTAAGCAACCGCTGAACGTTCGTGCAATAAGGTCGCGCTTCCGGTCAAACGGCTCTCGGCGAACTCTTTCCCGGCGCCTCAGCTTGAAGGACAGACCGGAGAAGCAATTATGCAGGTCAATTGGAATTTCTAGAGCCCAGTTTTTTCGATCTCGTTTGCTTTCGTGGCAGGTTTCTATTGAAACGCCTTTTCGGGGGATCGAAAGACTCAGAGCCCCATCGCCATCCGATCCCCCTCGTCCCCTTTTATATTGTGCACGTAATATTACTATTCTTAGGCTAGGTTGCACGGGGCGGAAGGCAGGGCAAAAGAAGGTCTTAGGCGCTCATGCCGCTGCCTCAGCCCAACAGCAGAATGAGACAAAAGGACAATGAAGGAGGGGAGATGAGGCTAAGACATGTTGGGGGTACGTAATTCACAGCACCCGCGTGGATACACTTTACAGCGTCGCTGCGTGCTGTTCGGTCTGGGAATAAGACAATGCGAATAAATCTTAATAATACAAGAAGCCTCGCTGCGGCAAAGACAAGGCGGAGGGCGTGGCCAGCAAGGCTTGGTGAGAACGCCCGTTGATCTCCGACGGGCATTTTTGCGTTTCGTCTGCAGCTTCTTCTAAGCCAGCCCTGTCTCGGGAGCAGCACTACGCGGGCTCATGCGGCTATTACAAAAAGACAAGCGGCGTGGCAACGATTCGAAATGATTTCAGTCTCGTAAGGGAGAGAGAATGTTAAGGCAATAATTAGGAGATAAGAGTAGATCTATCACACGATTATACATAAATAGGTTCGGGTTGAAAGATAACATTAATCAACCAACCGGGGGCGGGGAGAAAGGCGGGAGAAGAAGGGGAAAAGGGCAAAGAAACAAACAAGCAAGAATGGGGAATGGGCGGTCACCAGAAAACATGAGGTTATCGTGGGATTGGGAGAAGAGGGGTGTCGTCAGCAGCTCAGATTGAGCAAGGGAAGAGCAACGTGGGCCAGGCCAGGCCAGGTACAGAGTACAGACATGGAAGTCCTCTGATGTGTTTGATATTGAAATGTCACGATAACCCAGTGCATTTTTTTTTCCTACGAGCATCTCCCTCCAGATACCCACTTCATCTCTATCACGGCCAGTAAATTCAAATTCGACTCTCTGGGGGGTGACGATGGCTATGATTGGACCACCCTTCGGACATGACATGACTGTGCTGAAAGCCCAACCTTCTTTGCCGCCGCACGCCACGGAGCACCTCTGCCTCAAGAGCCCCCCACGAAAATCGGTTTCCTAGTTTAGGGAGAGGTCGCAGGACGAAAGATCACGATCACCCCGTCTGAGAGCGCCGAGTATGGCTCGGCGATAATAAGCACACCCCAGAATCTCTCGGCTGAGCTGTGCCTGATTGGACGAAATGGGTTGGGTGAGGTCAACGGCTGCTGGAAAGGAGGGGGGCAGGTCACAAAAGAGGTAAAAACAGGTAGCATCCATCTGCCCAGGTGCAAGGGGACTTATTCTTCAAGAGAACCCCATTTTTTGCCCTCTTGAGTTGACAACATCTGATGCGCAATGGGCCACGAGGTACCCTTCTCATCGACTTGGTATCATCGGGCAAAATGACCGTATGAGAGACTGAGAGACTGCGTAACCCCGGAGGACTGCCAACCCCAGAGCTCGATAATACTTACTTCGTAGTTTACGTCGATTGATGCACTTGCGAAGTACTTCGTAGCCTGCAAGCAATGGCGGCGTTTGACAGCTTCTCACTCTGTAGCTGCTCTGATAGGACCAGAGGGACAGGGGTAAAAGAAGATCACCACCCATTCTTCCCTAGTTGCCATGAAACACTGCAAAGTACGTACGTACTTCGTAGAACTTGGCAAAATGGACTCCAAGCTCTCCTCTGGTCATCTTCTCCTCCTTTCCCGTTTCCCGTTTCCCGCCCGCCTCGCACATGGCCCCATACTGCTACTAGTGTATGCTACCGTTCGAAGCAGGAAAGGTGGAGCGAGAGTATGGCCAAGAGTGAAATGCTCCGATGTTGATTCCCGTTCTCCGTCCATAGAAACAAACAAAGCTCTCCCCGGTTAGTGATCAAAGCGATGTCACAATTACACGGGGTCAACACTCGTGCTTGGAGCTTGTCCAGTGGAGAGGAGCGAAAGAGAAAGCTCTAAACCTAAAGTTCCTGTTTCCGTGCTTTCCTTCGCATCAGTCCATATTAGGTGTCACTAGTGGCAGGCCGGTCTTTCTTGTGGCCCTGGCGGCCTCCCTCATATTGCCTCTTGAAGCACATGAAGCTGTCATTACCTTGCAGCAACAACACACACAGTGAAGAAACAGTTCCTTGTCCGATTGCCACCAACTAAATAACGATTGTTTGATCAATACTTTGTCGGGCGATTAACTCCTCAACATTGCACGAACAGTCTGGTCCTAGCGGGGCACACCCCTTCGAGGGAACCAATAGGGTCCTCTGTAATTCAGTGCAGTCCTCGCTCGCAGGCCAGACCCAGGCGCGTCATTCCAGCATCGTGATTGCATTCCGTCTCCCTTTCCGGGGGCAAGGGCGCTTGTCGTGGGCAGGAAAATGGGGGCCCTGCTCACTTGGCCCTGTCGGCACATGGAACGGGGGTCCTTGGCCAGCATCCAGGATAGAAACCTTGTGACGTGGCACCAGAGGTCCCTTGGTCTGAGGGAATAACCAAGCAACTGCGGCTCCCCAAGTAATTGGAGTTCCCTGGCGAGAGCCAGGAACCTGTTTATCAAGGGTCGATTGAGACCACCATGACACTATCATTGGGCTGCTCAGCCGTCACAAGGCGCACATCAGAAATCTGGCAGAAAACAATCAGCCACGATCGGAGCAGTGCCAGCAGCAAAGCCCGAATGTTTACCACCCACCCTGCATCGCGTAGTGAAACTGTATCTGGATATTGCGATGCGGTTGTACCATCATTTGTACACAACAATTTCTCGAGAGACCTGGGCGAGGGGGGGATATGAGGCAACTTCCCCACATGATAACGTGCAACAGAGTTGATGGAGCATTTGAGATCATAAGGGTAGATGCGGCATATCCTCTAGGACAACATGGGACATGGGACAATCATCGTTGAACAATGGTTGCGCCGTCCGCACGTTGTCGATCTTGTCTTCGTGTGTTTTAAGCGCCCGTTCGGTGAGTGTGTTCTAGGCGAAACGTCATTCTTGGCCGAGGAAGCTAGCACCTGAGTTTGCTTGATGTGAGCCCGAACCACATATGTTTTGCCCGTCATCTTGGTCTCCATTTTGTCATTATGTTAGCTACGTGTTCATATTCGCTTCAATTTGCTCAATGCCTGGGAGAAGACCACCGAGTCACCACGTTTTATGGTTGTGAAAGGAGGGCTATTCTCCAAGCTCTAAAGCGGGACCGAGGCAATGAAGAAACAAGCAAGAATCACAGCATTGTAGCTCAGGGGTAGAGCACTGGGCTCATAACCCAGGGGACCTAGGATCGAAACCTAGCAATGCTACAAAGTTTCTTTTTTTTTCTTTTTTTTCCTTTTCTCCATATTGTAGACTACCTCTTTTATTTTATTTTATTTTTATTTTTTTTTCTATTTTCTATTTAAGAGTAGATGCATCAGATTATCCGTGTTTTCTATTGTCTTGGTACTTTATATCACGACCGGACAGTTTAAAGTGTTTCTCAGGAGGTACAATGTCGTAAGAGGCGGTTGGGTTGCTGTAATATTACCTGTATGAAGGAGCTGGGGCTAAGAATAGGTACCTCGACCAGGGCTCAATTAAATGTACACTGCAACGTTATCCAGTACCCCGTGTTCCTAGCCTCAGATGACGTCGATTCTCGATTGAAGGATCCCCTAGCGCTCCTTCCCCTTCCCAGCCCAAGAGATATCGCAATCAATCTCGCATTGGCTAGACGGCAAGTCCCTGTTTTATGTTCTCTTATCCTTGACTAGTCAGTCCATCGCGCTGGAACAATGCTACAAAGTAAGATGCAAATAGGGAAACAGGACTTCTCGGTCCCACGTTCAATCTTATCCCGTTTCGCCCCGCCCACCCTCGATCAAGCCTAGGGGTAAAAGAGAGTTCACTAATAACATCTAGCATGAAGGGGACGAAGGAAGAGAGGGGTGAATGAACGCGATACGATCCGGGTTTTTCCTAAAAAGGATCTGCGTCTATCACCACAGCTACAGAGCCAGAGAGGAACTACGAAGCAGGTCCTGCGCTAATATCCTCGTCCCCATTTGATGCCAATTCAAACCCCAGCACGAAGTAGTATCAAGTTCGTTGGCCGTCTTGATAAAGTGAGCGGCGCCTTCCGCCAGGCCATGTCACGCGCCGCTGTGCGTTGTCGAATGGCAAGGTGTCGGATCAACTCTTCCAGGCTGCAGACATTGGGGTTTTATGAGATATGACGAGGCCGCATTGTTGGTTCAATTTACCTACCATTATACCCTAGCTTTATTATGTAGCTCGCGCTTTTGGGCACTCGATGATGGACCGGGGGGGTTGCTGGCTGGCTCTCACTTGCGGCGTTGTGCACTGCGTTGCGTTGCGTTACCTGCTGGCCTGCTGGCCTGCTGCAAGCATGTAATGTGCGGGGGAGACGAGCCAAAAAGGAAAAGAAAGGAAAAAGAAGAAAATAAAAAGGGAAAAAGGAACCCCTTGCCCCAAGTCCTCCGAGGTCCAATCCAAGATGCAGCCTTGTCGCCGAATACCTCTGGGCATGTCGTTCCCCATCCCCCTCAATCCACCTCAATCCACTACGCCTTTGGCATGCCAACTCCGAAGAGCACGTCGGGGGCAACCTACACAGACCCGCAAGTGAAATAGTGAGAAAAGCACGAAGAAGGAAAGATATAAAAATGGGCACCAACATGTTTAGACAGCCAACTTCATTGATAGATACGCACCCCTGTCATGTCTTTCTTCCCCATCATTGAGGCAGTCATTGGGTGTGACCTATTGTTCTAGATTACCTTCTGGCCTATGACTTCACTGAAGGCATTGTTCCGAGGATATGAATACCTGAATGGTGGAGATAGAGGCGTAAGAACTGCAAGTCCCCGGCTTCTTTTGCCTGCCAAGCCTGCATATGTCCCTTGAGATGCTATTCCTGCCACCTGCGATCGTCCGTTGTTGTCCTGTCGATCAAGTTTCGTTTCGATCCTCGTTTCACCATTCCTTTAATGTCCGCGAATCGCCTCTTCTTCGGGCTAGATATCCAAGTTTTCCCTGGAAAAGAGGTGGGAAAAAGTTGGCAGAAACATGTCACATTCCTTGGACCTTTTTGGATCACGGCTGCGCCTTGCCCACAAAGCCCCCCCAGTCCAGTCCAGTCCTCTCAAAAATCCTTCGAGTCCGGGCCAAGAATAGCGCCACTAAGGTTTTACGGCGATAACATCCGAAAAAGTATTATTAGCATAATTATGATAAACAATTGTACGAAATAGAGAGGCAAGACAATGAAACGAGCGTAAATGTGGGAAGCCTCTTGCCTTTCTGGTCAAGAAGGCACTTTCAGTGTCCGTCGCGGTGGTATCATTCTCACCGCATTTGGCGACTGGACACTCCTTTGGGCCTACTCAGAGCCAAGGCTCAGTCAGGTCCATGAGACCTAGCTACGTCTATCGGGTGCCAAAAGACCGACTTCGTTTGTGTGGGGTTCTGCAATACGAAAACCTCGGATTGATATGGCGCTTTTTTAGCTTCGCTGTAATGCATATCCGAGGGCACGAGTACGAAGTACGAGCATGAGTCAATGGCTTCGAATAATAGTCGTAAAAAGGAAAAGAAAAGAAGAAGAAAAAAGGTGGGGAATAGGAAGAAAACGACAAGTGGTGGACTCCAAAAGTCGGAATGCCGTGGCATCAAAGGGGTGTGAAACTACGGACGGTGAAAGCTTCGAGTCGACGATAGTATCTCCGCGACCGGATCGTCAAGCTCCTTTTTTTCTTGCAAGCCCAAGCATGGATTGAGGGGAAAGAATGAGTCTATGTCGCTAGCTCTATTGGTACCCGCGCTCAGAATTACCTGGGAGCTGACGTTTCACCGACATTTCGTAGGCAGTCCTCATGGGGACCTAGGATCGTCATGTGGCCATTTTTCCTCACTTGATGCTACGAATAAGGAGCCTCTGAGCTAAGAGGCACGTTGGTCTTGGCGTGCGTCCGGAATGGGGGAGCAATCAAGTGCGATGTACGAAGTAGGCAGAAAGCAACAACAGCTCGAGTCCGCAGCAGGACACTGCATGCTGCCAATGCTCTTTGCTTTGATGCGAAGCAATGTAAGTCATGGCCCACGAGATATCAACGCAGCCAATGATCACCGAGATCGAGAATGCGCGTGCTCGAACCATGATCAGAGAGGTGACGGCAGCATCTCCCCCTCATAGAAGAATGACTACGAGTAAGACATATGGCAGGGGAGGCAGCGACGAAGAGTAGCATGGAAACCCAGCACTGTGGTTCCCATACGCGCCAGAAGGTGATTCTGCGCATTGCACTTGATGTATGGGGGATGCTCTGTGACAACGCTTTGAGCAGGGGGGTGTGATGGTACGGCTTTTACCGAGGGTCGAAATGGGTTGTTCTCGCGCTGACCCCTCCATCCATCACCTGAACCTTGGCCTTACCCATTGGGACTTTACTTGTAATCACAATCACCGTTGCAAGTGGTATTTGCCCGAACCGACATGCAACGACCGTACTTGAGAATCTCGAAAGCGGCTATTTGGAACTCTTGGATCACCATCGAGCCGCGGCCAAGCCAGGAGCCAAGCCGGATTTGGGGCACCAGAAGCGATCTTGGCGGTGGGGGGGAAAGGGGGGAGCTGGCAAAAGTTAGGTGGTGTACGCTACGAAGTAAGGCCTGGCCTGGGGGTGGCGTGTGTGGTTTGGGCTGGTTAAGCTGGGCAGACGGGTCCCAGGACAGAAAGAGGACAGGAGGGCGAAAGATACTTCGTACTGCAAAGGGAAAAAGAGAAGGGGAAGGACAGGGTGGGAGAAAAGAAACTTCCAAGAGGGCAGGCTCTTGGCGCTGGGTCTTCCTTAACCAGGTCAGGAACGAGAGACATCGTGTCTAAATCTCATCTTAATTGGCGGCGAGGGATCGGGACCCAGGAACAGCGCCAAGAGCTTCGAGACCACCTCGAGAACATGAGAACATGGGGGAGATGGCCCGTGGAGGGAGTGGATTGAGCGATTGAGGAGGGGTGTCCGAGAGCTGGAGATGGATCGATGAGGTATGTGCGCGAGACTTCTGACGTATTGCATCTGACTTCTGGGCTGGTCCGTTCTCCATTTGACGTCAAAAATGGTAACCTAGCCCTATGATGCGTGCGAAGTAGCAAACTCGTACTGGTTGATGTACCTATACAAAGTGCCCAGTGTCTTTTCCTGTCTCTTTCCCAAGCAAGCCTCGAAACTGCTACTTGAATGCGGATGATATGTACATGCATACAAGCGCAAGTAATTACATCAATGTACAAAAGCATCCCCGCTTGTGTTCCTTGGAGATCCGTTTTGGTTGTTATCTTTGAAGAAGGAACTTGCGAATGGTGCGAAGTACCAAGCAGGGACTTGAACCTGCGTGAGATTCGCCCACGCGGAGCCTCTCCAAGTCTCCATCATCACTGCGACTGCGACTGCGACTTCTTCATCATTTTCCCCCCTTCTTTTTTTTTTCTCGCTCTTTTTGATAAATGAGGGGTGGGGAACTTTTCAATGTTCCCCTGAGAGCGGGATTTGCATTTCTTGGACTGCCGCTCGTGGTTGGATTAAAATGAAACAGCGTCGGTAGCCAAAGCAAGGGAAGTGATATGTGGGAGGGTGTCACGAGGTCTTCGTTCTTTGGACCAGGTCGGTTTGTCGAGACCATTGGCACCGGCGAGTTGGGCAGCGCTTGGCCAGCTCCAGTCAATCCCCCTGTCCATCCTGTTAACTGCTCGACGATACGAACTTACGAAGTAGGACACCGCCGGCACTCCCGCAAATCCCCCAGGCCGTGTGGTCTCCGATAATACACGACTGGACGAATTTGCGACTCTCACAAGTGAAGGTCTCTCAATTCGATCGTCGTCGGGGCGTTTTAGCTACGGCCACCCCTCCGCCGACGCCTCTCCACTGGCATCTTCCAGATGGGCAACGTTGCTTCATCTCGCGACAAGAAGCTCGTTCGGCTCGGTCTAAAGCCTGCGCGACCAGCCAGGTGCTTTGGGTCGCGCGTATTGATAGCATGCGGAGGCGTTTGGGGGAATTTGGCTGCCTTACACTCTTCCGATCCAATGAAGTTCATCTCGTGCCCCAGGAGAGAGAAAAAGAACAAAAATATCAGGCACAAATCGCACGTCGACCTGGGTCATTGCATCGAACAGAGAGGGCTGAACGGGGCCGCCGATGTGGTGCTAAAATAATGTATCCCAATCCCCGCCGCTCCAAACTGCAAAATTCCCCTCCCATTCCAATCGCCGAATTTACTTGACCGTCGGAAACTGAATCCTCTTGTGTTCACCCGCCGGCTCAAACCATCGTGGCGGGAGAAAACCCCGTCCTTTTTCGCGCTAGGTCTGGTTTCATTGTTAAACCCAATGCCCGATTTAAAGGCCCAATTTTTGCATGTAAAAAAAAAACCTTGTCATTATCTTTCCCTCCTGCCCGTCGGCAGCCGCTCAGTTTCCACGATTCGATTCGATTCACTTGCATCATAAGCCCGCTTCCTAATTGTCCCGCATCCGTCCTTCGAGATTAATATCCTCCCATCATATCACGTACTCCCGCATCGTGACGATATCTCTCAGTCAAAGGGAAGAGAACAAAGGGGATGCGTGGCTACTTGTCTCGGACATAGGCAACCTTAGCAACCAAGAATATTAAGATTCGTTTGCTGCTTCTTTATGGGAGAGGGTTTGTTCATTTATTGGGCAGGCCCAGAAAAAAAAACTTTGGGTGCTGTTTGCGTTGCAGGCACAAAAATGTTTCAGGGAGAAGCTATAGCTAGGTTGGGGCGGGGAACGAGGATAATTGAGGGTCCCGAGTTTGGGTCAGTCTGGGGTAGTTGGGCCTGGCCAGGCCCACCAAAACTGTCGACTAAAAATGCCAAACAAACGCGCCGATTTTCACATTTTTCATGAGGGGTGGCATGCAAAAGACATTCGGTTTATATTTGCCAATCCGAGAATTCTTGGAACGCAGACGGCTCGAGTCTCGAGAGGATGATTAGTTTTGTTTCGATCGTGCTTGGCCGGTTGCCGGCTCAGCCGAACAGCCTGATGTTGCCGTTCAACGATCTCTTGGTGTCTTGGTGTCTTGGTTTCACGATGGAGAGCAGCGGGTGTATCGCTTTTGCCCATGCTGACCGCCGATTGCGGTCTTTTTTTCACGATATCTTCCCAGGGTGACCGCCACGTCCAGAATGCAGGGCACCGTATGACCTCTTTTTCTGCCGCACCATTTCTTCTTCACGACCACGCGCAAAAAACGAGAGCGTTTGCGCGATACCCAATAGAGATACGAATTTACTAACCAGAGGGGGAATTTTTTGGGGGGGATGTGTCTCGGTGTTCGGGAAAATAGTGGTGAAGAACGCCAAGTCCGTTGCATCCTTGGCAAATACATGAATCGAGCTAATACCGACATACTCTGGCGCAAACCACCAAGTCGAATGCGAGCGCAAGGTTGGCAGAGTCTTAAAATCATCTCCTATGACGTGCAACAGAGACAAGTCCCCGTCCCATCTCTCCTCAAAGCCTCAGCCCCATCATACTTAGGAACGACGCAAACCCCAGGCGATGCCTGAAGGAAAGGACCATTCAAGTTGTGACGGTGTCGTCGCCTGCTTAGTCATATCTGAGACCTCATCTTGATAATTGTACAATTGTACCAGGCCAAATCCCGAAGAACAAAGCATCGATCTGAGCTTCTTCTTTCAGGTGTGTTCCGGAACCTGCACGAGACAAGCTACTTCCGCCTACGAAGTAGGCACCCTTTCTTCAACACCATTGAAGCGGGCATGTTGTTACAATTTCTCGTATTCCAACCACCTAGCTTCTCGACGATAGCTTCGCGTAGCACTTGCACCCTCCCCTTCTCTAGGCCCAGATATGGGTTCTCGACATTATTTGACAATCCGCCCATCAAGGAACGGTGAAGGACGCAAGTCTCGTGAGTGCTGAGGTCGCAGGCGAACGCTGGCTCACTCTAGCATCCAAACCCACCGTCTGCAGTACTACACAACAATGTTTTCCATTTTCTTCCGCTCTCAACACGGATTAGCTGCCCGCGTTCGTCGTCGAGATCATGCAAGCACTGCATCCTTACAACTCTCGCTAGCCATCGGATATCGGTTCAAGCCCCATCTACCTCATTGTAATATCAGTCCCGCGAGATAGAGACTCCTCATCTAAGACACCAAACAATCAATGGTCTGATGTCTTTCGGCGTGGAGGTGAAGGACCGCATCCGGCGTGTTGCAATAAATGCTGTCCTACCCCGAACAGCATCTACCTGGAATGGCTGGCCGAGTGGTCTGTTGAATGCAGAGTTCACCACCTAAGTGCCCGCGTTGTCCGCCTCATTCTACGAAGTAGCCAAGGTATGCGGGCCTCGCCTAACCAGAGCTCGTTCAAGTCCACCCACCCCCCACTTACATCTTTCGACCTTCCTGCTCCGTGACTACTTTCCATCTCGGAATGCCCCATTTCGATTACACGAGAAAAAGGGTCGATCCAGCCCCTTACTCTTCAATTACACCCTCCATGCATCTGTTCCCGCTTCTCAACAGGGCCACTGCGTAGGCCAAGGCCACAACGGGACCCGTTGTGGACCTGTATGCACTGCAATAATCGCTCAAATTTCGTTAAATGCCTCGATAAAATCGCCGAGATTTCTTCATGAATTTTTCTCTTGCTGCGAAGTAGCCTTGGGAAGAAAGTGTCAACGGGTGTTCCCCCCTCCACAATGAACCCTAGGCCCGGAAACCGGATGTCCTACCCGTCCGGGCATGTTAGCCTATAGGATTGTTGACACGTCCACCCCCTGGAGATATTTTGCATGTATGCAGCACATCGCACAGCAACTGCACCACCACGGATTGGCTCTCAGGGTGGGCGGTGGCAGAATTCTTGTCAAAAAAAGGCTAGACATGCCCTCAATTGGTGTCAGATATCACGAACAGGAAGCCCATCCTGAAGAGGAGGGCGGTGAGGGGGGGCCAAGCGCAGGCAAACTGAATGTAAGCTCCTGGTCGAGAAAACTTTTTCCACTACTCTTCGCTCGCCCCCAAGGCCTGGAATGGGGCCCAGAAGCAGAGGGGACGGGAAAGACAATAGTGGAGGGGTTAAAGGTTCACGATTTCCCTTTTTCCCCTTCCTCGTGCGTCGAAATTGCGGGAAGGTCCGCCGCCATCCTGTCTTGAGCTGCACGGCACGAGGACAAGTTGCAGCCGCGGCTTCTGCATTGTCACCGTACAGCCAAATTGTCCTTTTTCGGTGGAAGTGCATTACCTAGACTGGCCGTTTGGGAATTGTGGTGCCTTTTTTACTTTTCTTTTTCCTTTTATTTTGTTTTATTTTTTTCTTTCTTTTCACAGCAGGGCGAAACCCTCGGGCCTGGCTGGCCACTCAAAGGCAAGTACGATGACGAAGACCAATGAAAGATGCAACAGTATCAGGAAATAATCTGCAAGGCAACTCCGCGCCCCAAGGCAATGATTAGCCGCAACAGTTCGCAGGTCTTAGAGACTTATACTGTGCATGGCCAGGTCAGGAAACGGTTAACTGGTCCCACCACTTTCTCATTGTCGGCTCTCCCTTGCGTCCTTCATCCCCCGGCAGGCACGACGAGGCGGGCCACGGCCTTCGTTTACTCTTCGCCAATGCATGCAAGCTGACTTGGACGAATGGTCGAATGGCTAGTGGGAAATCAACACCAATTCCCAGTTCTCGTCATATCGCAAGCGGCATGCTACATATGCCGTACGCGGCGATCCGTCCTCTGGACCGTCGTTGATTCAGCAGGGAAGTGGAGCAATGGGTCAACGGCTGTCGCCACCATCGTCGCCCCGGTGCGTAACACTACCTCGGACTTGGTAGGCCTCTCTCTCTGTCTTTTCTAATCTTGGCAGGCATAATGAGGAAATCACTCTTGTCCACTTTCTGCCTCCAATCTGCCGTGCCAGGGAACAGGAAATGCACCAAGTCTCAGATTCGACCGATGTTATCTCCTGCACCTTGAGATTTGCAAACACCCATGCCCCTTCCTTTGCATCTTACACGTCCACGTAGGTTGCCCAGTTATAAAGTGAACATGGATGTGGCCCCCAATCAGCACGGTATAGGGATGTTCCTCTTTCCGAGCCTCGAATCGCTTCCTGATACAGAGACCGAAGGAACCTTTGAACCCGGGTCTTACTGTACGAAGCTGCTGCGCTGCACCCCTCCTTCCCTACCCTTGTGTTTAATTGCTCATACGAAGCACGTAAATGAGTGAGTGGATGGGATATCCCAGTTGAAGATAGTCAAACATCTCTCCTTACTTTTGAGATTTTCCAAGGGGAAGGGGCCTGGGAAATCCTCACGAGAGCCACGAGGCCCTCGCGAAGAAGAAGATCCTAGAGTCTTTGTTCATGCGGCTCTCGGCTCTTCTCTAATCCCGTGACGGATCCTCATTGAAGCTTCCTCCGCTATCAAACAGCCTAGGCCTATGTTCCAGCGGATCAGTGATAGCGGTCCCCATTTGGGCTTTGCGTCCCATGTCTTCATCTGTTGCTGCTTCCAAACTCCCGTTCATTGTTCCTGATCTACCATGAGAATCCGGGGGAGCTACGCTAAGTTGCACAGTTGCGACGCCTTTCGTCATGGCCCTCCGAACGGGGAATAGTGCGCGTATCATACTGAGCCAAGAACGAGCAGTACTTGCCGACTCCCGTTCACGGCTTACTTCGTGCTTGTTGGTTGGTAAAGGGAAATCAGGAGTCCCCTTTTCCGCCCAAGGGGTACACTACACTACACTATGCTACACTACGCAGCGCTATCCCAGATTTCCTGTTCGCCCCCCTTTTCCCACTCCGGTTTCTAAACCTTGGGTCAGACCTATCGCTACTAGTGACGGATTCGGTTACTGGGTACCGAGAGGCGAAATAGATGAAGCACTAGTGTCTTTTTTCTTTTTTTCGTTTGGGAGGCAATGACGTTGTGGTGGTATTCACACAACTCGAGCCGCTGGAACAGGTCCCAATACCAAGGCAATGAGTACCATAGAGTACCATGCTATTGTGGTGCATCGTCTTGCCCAAGACAAGGCGCCCTGTGGTTCGTCATGAAAGTACGTGGACAATTGTCCGTTCTTCCCCAGTGCGCGAGTGGAATCGAGTGACATAGTGGATGGAGAAACAGGATGATTCGAGCTTTGACACCTGAGTAACTAGCCAAGAGCTCACCACAGACACACCCTTCCAAGATAGTTTTACGTGGTGAAGAGAAACTCTCTTTTTTTTTTTTTT
>PGIR01000284.1:0-34702 GCA_002812735.1 Scedosporium dehoogii
AAAAAAAAAAAAAAAAAAAAAAAAAAAGAAAGCAAAAAAATGGAAGGAGCGAGTCATCAGATGGAAGAGAAAAAGAGTCGTCAATGACCATAAGAAGGCATCAGAGGGTCAAAAAAGTCATCAAATGGCCGGGAAAAGGGGAGAAGAAAAGAGAGAGAACTTGCATTGACGCCCTGAGCCGCTTGGGCAGGGACGCCTCGGAGGAAAGGATGGCCCAAACCAGGCTGGT
The DNA here is from genome assembly GCA_002812735.1 of Scedosporium dehoogii. Taxonomy (NCBI): domain Eukaryota; kingdom Fungi; phylum Ascomycota; class Sordariomycetes; order Microascales; family Microascaceae; genus Scedosporium; species Scedosporium dehoogii. Next base: position 230 of record PGIR01000284.1, read on the forward strand.
GCATCTGGGTGTAAACGCCGCCTGGGTAGACACCCTGACCATTGGGGGCGAGATGGAAAGGACGAGATCCAGCGTAGCCCTCAGCACTGGCCTCGTCACGTCGGAGATAGAGGTTAGGCAGAGCCGCGAGAGTGATCTCGGGCGTGCGAGGGGGGTACTCAGGGTATTGGAAGCGAACACGAGGCATGTCTGGTTCGAAATGAATGTAACTGTCGGGAAAAGTATGAGGGATGCCAGAAGGCGAATTGATGTTGTGGTCACGGTTGGTGTTGTTGGGAAGGTGACGGGTTTGGTTTTGGTTTTGGTTGTGGTTGTGGTTGTGGTTGTGGTTGTGGTTGTAGTTGTGGGAAGAGCCTGTGGAAGAAGATGATTCACCAGCGCGGTGGGTTTCGCGTTGGCCGTGGCGACGAGGAGGAGGGAAGGAGGGACCAGCACCGCGAATGAAAGTCCACCCAGCCGTGAAGCGTATATCGCCATGGGGCTGGTCAGATGTATGCAGCACTGGGTCCTCCCACTCCTCGTCGGAGGCACTTTCCTCAGACTCGGACGAGATCGAGCTGGGCGGACTCGGCCGAACAAAAAAGTTTCCGCGTCGCGGTCTGCCTTCCCCAAGGTTGGGTGGGCGCGGAGTGCCAGGTCGACTGCCCGCTGGGCTTCCAGCTGGGCTAGGGACATCCTCGCCGTCCAAACCGACGTCGGCATCCGCGTCGGAGTCAATCGGCTAGACTCGTCCGAGCGGAATGCCATAGTCGGGCGATCCCTCTTCGTCTCGATTCTCAGGCATGGTTTGTCGCGGTGTTTGGGCTCTTTTTTGCCGAGTCCAATGCCTGTACTGGTGGTATTGAGGTTTTTGGAGGCGAACAAAGGTGGAAGAGGAAGAAAGATCTGGGAACATTGCAACAGTTTCTTTCCCTTTGGGGATATTATGCTTTTGGGATGAAAAGGGGTGCTCTCGCGATTGTGGTGAAGCTTTTTTTTTTTTTGAAGCTATCGTGATAGTGATTGAGCAAAGGGAGTACGAAGTGGAAATTGACAACTCAACAGAACAGAAGTATGCGAGAAGTTGAGTCTTGCCCTACTTGGGCGCCCCTGCCTTCAACTATGAAGAGCCTTTGAAGAAACAAGAACGAGAAACAGAACGAACAAAACGGAAACGCGAAAGGAACAAGGAAATCAAAGTAGAGCACCTAACGAAACATCTAACCTACCTGGGGATAACCAACCGGGATCGGGACTCGAAACCTCCTCCTTTTCTCGCGTCTCAGGCCGCAGGAGGCCAACAAGCCGTCAAGGAGACCCATGGTATATAGGTTCGTCGGGAATAAACAACAGTGATCGAACTAGACGTATCGACAGATTGCTATGAGCAGGAATTAAACAATGGAATCGTGGTAGAGGATGACGATATTTAAGGATGAATGGGGACGTCGATATTGAGAGATGAATGGGGAAGCTGTGCTGTTACGCGAAGCATGAAACACGAAGGTACGCAGGAGATGAAAGAGCCAAACACGAGAGTTGAGGAAGGAGGACTCTGGGGGTTCGGGGTTATCACTTGGTCTCTGATTGAAAACTACCAAAACTGCCTGGGAAATGAACTCATGATAACGATAACCCTGAAACGAGACCTCGAGAACGCGTCGATGCTTCTAGAGGCCTCAGTCTCTGTCTCTAAAGCAACAGAGATATTCGTCCCTGCTACTATCGAGATGGGAAATGCCTTGCCACTTCGATAGGCGACTTGCCCTCCAATACCGCGAGAGGGTCGAACAAAAAATGAGTCAAATGGGGACTGGGTACGCATCAGATAACAGAGGAGTGCGCATGCTCGTCGGGATCTCACCCACAACCTTCCAACAACACCGCAGCCAGAAACACTGGGGGCGAGGTTACAAGCCACTGCCCTGACCAGCATTTCTACCGACACGGTTGGGCTGGTATTTCTTCACCAAAAGGTCGTGGATAAGACCAGATGCGTGCGAGGCATATAGGCCAAATCGGTGGGCATCGAGCTCAGTTGCCTACATAGTTAACAATGCCCCCATTAGCTGCAACAAATCCAAACAAACGTAGACTGGAAGAGAGATAAAACAAGAGGGCAAAAAAAAAAAAAAGAACTTACTCGAACCAAAACAAGTGTGTGGCCCCTGAAGTAAATCTCCAACATGTGGCGATGATACTCCACAAGGCGATTCAGAGGCCAAAAGTGCTTACGCGCGAGCTGATCGAGAGGCTCATTGTCCTCCATATACGAGTACATCCATTGATTCTCGGCCGGATACTGGTGGACTAGAGCCCTTCGCTTCATATCCGACAGGATCTGAATGACAGGCTCTGGGAGAGGGGCCTCAAGGGCCGCGCCAGCATCCAGCAACAAGTTGTAGAGATGCTCGTGATGTCCGTCAAGTTCGAGTCTGGAACGGGGCGGGTCATGGTGTTCATTCAAATAATCCATGAAGTCCTCGTAAGTGGTATCATGAGGCGAGAAGGAGTCATCTACAACCTGTGCGGAGGGAGGACGAATCGCGTACCCGTGAATCATCATCATGGCAGGCTCGCTGGAGAAGATTTTGAAGTGGAAATCAAGAAAATCGGGCCCGAGGACATCGATACCGTCTGGCTCCCAGATGAGCCGATCCGTTACCATCATGGACGCCTGTGGCAACGAATTCGGTTAGCTCCGAGATAGAAGGGCTTTTGTGGGCATGCTCCTTACCATGTGTTTCAGCTCAATAAGATTGATTTCCGCCGGCTCCGGGTATGCGACCTGAACAGTGGAGCCGATAACCCCATTGACCCATGCTGGGTTCTCTACCCGAGTCATTCGCTCCTGATAGAGAGCGATACTATCAAGGATGAAATTCTTGGGAATATCAAGGATGGGGCCTGCACCGTCGTTTACCTGAATGGTCGTGGCTTCATTGAGGCGAGTCATAGCCCCTCGAATATAGCCAGAGTAGAACTCGGAGATCGGGTTCACAATGGCGGGTGGGATGGGCTCTACATTCAAGAGAGCATCTCGACGACGCACGACCTCCTTGCCCAAGACGCTGCCTAGGTGTCCCTGTACCTGCGCATGGTGCATCGGAAGGATATTCTGGAGACCTAATTTCAGGAGCAAGGGAATAAAAATCTTCTTGCGCCGGTGAGTGCGAACTACGCCGATGTTACCAAAGCGCTGCTCGAGACGAACGGATACTATTCCGTTCGCGGTAAGATACACCGCGGGCGCATTGTCAAACTGCTCAGTCAAGACCTACTGTGGTGAGTAGAATAACCTAGCGCGATACTCGTCGGTGACATGCTGGACCAGAGTGTTGTAGTAGAGCATCGCATCGTCACGAATTTCCTCGAGGGACTTCACCTTGACAGGAGGGAGAGTCCGGTTGGTAGTCGATCCAGTAGCCACAGGGTGAGGGTTGGGAGGAGCCACTCCTAGCCGAGGTTATCACGGTTAGCATATCCCATGTTTTCTCAGGTGCAGACAATAAGAAGGGGGCAGACCAAATGAGAATAGAGTGCTTACCTTGGAGTGCCTTGACAATGTCACGCCTGTATTTCTGGAAGACCTCGTCCTCCACCTCTATGAGGTCGTTGACGAAATCCATCGTTCTTGCAATACGCCAGAGTGCGGTAGGGAAAACTGTCACCCACGGGTTGGTTAGGCTTGGCTCGACGGGCGCCGCGTGCTAGGTTGAGGGGGAGGGTTGTACCACACGGAGCTCTCGATAGAGAGGATGCGAGTTCAGAAAACAATGTGATGCCAAATGGGCGTGAAAGGTATATATCTATAGACAGATATACACCGAGGATAAAGCTCGACTTTGCTAACCAGGCTGCGCAACGCCTGTGAGTGGAACTCAACCAAGGTCTGGGGAAACGCGTCTGGGATGAGAATCGAGGATCTGAGAAACAGATGTCGAAGAAGCGCGAGGGAAAAACAAAACAAGGTTTGGGAACATTGTGGAGGTTTTTATACATAGGGCAAGGGGTGCACGACATAATCACAGAAAGGATAAGGATGCTCAAGGGTTTTTGCGAGACAGGGGAGGGGAGGGAGAGAGTGAGAGGCTATCGTGGTGTGCAAAGACAGCAGGCTAATACGAAGACTAACACAAACAAAGAGTAGATCATGAGGGAGAAGGGGCAGAGAAAAGACTAAAGACAGCAGAGTGTTTCGAGTTGCAATCTCTATTTTTTTGTTCCATTAGTAGGTACGTGTCAGTGCCCGTACGGAGCCGCCCCCGGTAATTTTTAAACAGATCCTTCAACGCCCACAGCCTATGCGGTCTAAGATGATACACAACCCAACGTAATGTACAAGATGACGGGAGTAGAGAGGATAGGAGAGAATGTAACTGCTTGCCGAATGTCGGCGCAGCGTGGACCGTATTCCAAGATTGGGGGGTGCCAAAACGCACTCCGAGGCGAGAATAGAACCACCCTTTTGCGCTTGGAACCGAAACGTGTGACGGAGGGAAAGCCATCGATATTGATGTGGGAAATGGTACGCCATGATGCTTGGCTTTGATCACAGGGCTACTTCGGCCTTCTTCTCGTCTTCGGGGGAGAAGATTTCTCTCACGACCTAGAGTCATACAGTTAGAGACACACAGTTCAACCAAGGGAATGTAGAAGCGAATGCACTCAGTCAAGGAGTGAGGTCTAGACATACCGCCCAGCCAGCAGCGGCTGTACCGACGACAGCGCCAGAAACCAACATGGGCTTGATGCCCTTGGTGCTGCGGAACGCCATTCCGCTAAGAGCACCGGCAAGAACGACGTTCGCCGCATCATCCTTGCCCCGTAGATATCCGATGTAGGAGTTGATGAAGTTGTATCCAATTGCTATTACACCGCAAGAGTTTCCAAGGAAAGGACCTCGTCGCGTGACTGCGTTGAGGACCGAGTTGAGCCGCAACTTGGGAGGCTGGCCGTGGGATCTCCTCAGACCTTCTTGCAGACCCCACGCGCCTCCTATCCCTAGCGCGGTTACGTATGTGACACCGGTACCGTAGCAAAGATCGTCGAAGAAACCTCGAGAAGGGACGACAGTGTGGCCCTCGGCAAGGGCAGTGTCATCCAACGAGAGGTACTCGATGGTATCCTTATCGAGACCAGCGAGAGGATGTAATGAAGAGGGGTCGGCAAAGGCGGATGGCTTGAGGAAAGCCTCGACACCTTGGCCTTCTGTAGGATCGAATGCCGCCGTCGTGGGATACGAGGGGGGTGGAGGTGTGGTGGTCTGGGATTGCGGCTTTGGCTGCGACTTGCGCCCCGTGAAGGTATCCCAGATCGAGGAGGACATGTTGGATGAGGTTATATTAGGGTATATTCTTCGGTGGGGTCAATGGGTACCTCTTGTCCGTCGTCGGGATCCTGCAAATGATGAGGGAGGAGCTCTGAAGCTTCAAATCTGCGTCGCGACGTGAGGTTCCCGGAGGCCGAAGGAAGGAAGGGAAAAAAAAAGTTCTTTTCAGCGAGTTGTACCGATAAACTTCCGTCATTGGCAATTGGTCCGTGCATGGCGCAGCTGGCATGGAGTGTTCAGCTTTGAATGGAGTGTTCCCGAATATTCTTATGTAATCAATCCCAGCCCCACCATTCACCATCACCACAATATAAAAAAAATTCAATCTGCCTCGAGCGTTTGGAGTCCTTTTTCTTCTTTTTCTCTCTCATCATCAGTTGGGTTGGTTCTCGACATCGTCAAATGTTGAGTTCCAATTTAACCTATGGGGGCTCCACTACGGTGGCTTGCTGAGGGTAGTCTTCAGGGATATTTATCTCTCGACAATAGAGTCTCCTTCCGTTCCCGGCCTCCTCGAGAAAACGCCATGTGAACACTCTTCCTAATCAGCCATTGACGTCTGGTCTTCCCAGGTTCTTGACTGTGGGGTGGTCTCAACATACTTTCTGCGCAGATCCCCTTTCTGTGGTTTCAGCTGCGTTGGGCGCTTCTTCACTGCCCACCCTTCTTCACTGCCCACCCTCTACGGTAGGAGAAAAAGCGAGTCTGACGAGCTCTCGGAACGCGAGAATCTCGGGCTTTGGATCAGAGAAAGAATGCCACTGTGTGAGACGCGTGTTGCTGTTAATTCCTTGCTAGCTAGTTTGAAGGGACACGGGAAAGCGCACTGATGTATGTGTCTAAACCACGAGAACGCACAAGTAAAATTGCACAGCAACCCGTAACACTGCCTGCGCTTGATCTTGCTGGCTGCATTTCCGAGGTCTGGCATCTTCCTAGGCAAGGTCTAAAAAGCGGCGAAGAATGGCCCGGCCGAAGTCTCGAGGTCGCGGACAAGTACCTCAGTCTATCCCGTTGTAACTGCCAGCTGGACATCGTTCGCCACTGTCGTCCTCAGGGAAGTACTTTCGCAAGCCCTACCTTCGTACTTCTTGGGCCATATTTGCTCGCCTCTCTGGAGAGAAGGAGCTCGAGCTTAAGCCTCCTGCTCTACTTCGAAAATACCGCTCGCAGCTTGAGCAGAGTTTCTGTCGAAAGCCTGCTCGATGTCAAATGATATTTTCCAACCTCCCCTCATCGTCTCCGCCTTTCTTTTCTTCTTCATTGTTACAGGCATCGATTAAGGGCTCTTCGGAAGGCGAAGAGGAAGTCTAAACGGCCAGTTTCTGGCCGGCGACACGTTCTTCCTGCAATAACCAAGACCTTCTGTATACCCTGTTTCGTCCATGTCATACCGAAGGAGAACGATGGCCGCGTAGCCACGGAGTTAGAACAGGGCGTTTTGTTCCTTCAGAACCGGGGATCTCTGTCAATGAAAAAAATTACCAATTAAAGAAACTATCCAAAACAAAAGTAGGGTTGAACGTTCGTCGTCGGCCGCCGAACAACACGACCTGCCTTCGACTGGCCAGCGGAGAAATGATCATCGCAGAGTGTGTAAGGAAGGCCTATTGATTAATCTATTGACTAACTCAACTCAGTACGCCAGTGCTGAAATTAAGCAAAAAGAACATTGAACTGGGACAATCTAGCAATAACGTGGTCCCGAATCCTGCATGTATGTAATCCTAAGCCTCGTTCACTCATGGCTCGCATAACCATCACAGATAGCAGTTATCAGCCTGTTTGCAATAGCCGTGTGCGGAGGGAGAAGTAGAGGAGACTCCTTGTTTCCAGTGCCGTTGGACGTATGCACGGTATCGAGACGAGTAGGCCTCTTGAGCGCCTGGCGCACTTCCTCCAGTGGAATCCACTTCGCATCCTCCAACTCAGGATCGTGGCCAAGATGAATATCCTCGCCATCGGGCAGTGCGGAAGCCACAGCGCCAATCATGAGACTGGCCGGGTACGGCCACGGCTGGCTAGAATGCAGAACGACTCTTCCCACCTTGACGCCGCTCTCCTCCCATACCTCACGGCGAACTCCTTCTTCAACAGACTCGCCAGGTTCCAAGAACCCCGCGAGGGTACTGTAGAAGCCGGCTGGCCAGCGCTTTTGGCGGCCAAGAAGCATTTTCTTGCCGTCGGCGGACACAACGGCTGCAATCATGGTCGGGTCTGACCTAGGGAAACTGATGTTGGTGATGCCGTTCCGCGTCGGGCAATCCTTTCGGGCTTGAGCAGTACCGGTGCCGTTACGATCCGTGGGAGGGCAGACACGCTTGTAACCCCCATAGATTGGCATGGTAGAGCAGCCGCAGCCAGCGCAAAACTGGTTTCGTAGGTTCCAATCTACTATACCCCTCGCCTGTCCGTACATGGCCGCTGCGTTCGAAGTTAGAAACGAAGTTAAAGTCATATGGCAGTGATTAAAGAAAATAATCGAGAAAAAAGACGTACCAAAGTGTGCATGGATAGTATTTTGCCTTGTTGATCGAAGGAATGTTGACCCATCTTGGGTGAGCCTATCGACCAGGGTCCGTGCAACATCGGCAAATGAACCACGCGGGGTTATGTCGACGGCGAACCACGGGCGGCCCCGGAAGATGCGATGTCGAAACTCGGACTCGGTATCCTCCCAAATTCCAAGAAAGATGATGAGAGGCTTATTCACCGTGGAGTCGAATGCATTCACTAGATCCTTGTCGGAGGAACCGAACGGATCAGGTCCCGTAATGGGAAGAACATCATCCCGACGGACGGCCTTGATGGTGGCCGAGTCATGAACAAGAGGTGCAAAGTCATCAAGGACCATAAACTGTGCATCGGCAGAGGCAAAGGCAGCAGAGAGGAAGCCGTGGTCCTCTCGGAGGAAGGAAACCCTGTTGAGGGGGCTCCCGGAATAATAGTTTGTTAGTCCCGGGCCGAATTTCTTGGACAGCGCCGAGCCGTCATCGTCGTGCACCCGGGCGAGTATGGGATGGTCAGGGTGGTCAGCCATGCCGAAATATCTACCGACTGTCTCTCGTCTTGGTATTAGGAGATGAAGACGGCAAGAGGAATTAGGAGATCTGGCGGTGAAGGCTAGAAAAGAGAGGAAAGAGATGGACACTAGAATTTCTAGTCTGGGTATGAGCTATAGACTTGCCCCACGAGTCAAATTCCAAACGAGCCCTTCGAGTCTATCAAGATATGGAATCTTTATTTTAGAGTATATCCTTTTTGGACCTTTTGGAAATCGGGAAATGAAAGTGATTGTGCGAAGGACGAGAGCGAGGAGGATCCGCGTCGGACTTTATGAGTCTTAGGGCAACCGGTCAGAGAGCGCTGACTTGGAAGCAAGCCAAATTGACGGGAAGCAAGCCAAATTGACGGGAAGCAAGCCAAATTGACGGGAAGCAAGACGATATCGGCCACGTCAAACAGTCGCAGTGCCCAATCGAGTGTCACTACCTGTGCTGTATGTGCTGTATGTGCTGTATGCCAGAGAGCTGTGAAGCCCGATCCAGATTTTGAGGTGTGGTGTTCGGCGTCCAGACATTTATCGACGTTGTACAGATGCTGTCTTCTGCTGGATATGACATGGCATTCGATCCCTGGGTCCAGCGAGGCGTCTCGAGGCGGTAAATAACCCAACAATTCGCCCCGACTATTGCAGAGGGGTAATTTCTTTGCTCCTCTAGCGCAATCATCTTTCGTCTTCTGGTGGGCTCTTGATTAGAAACCCATCGGTTAGCAAATGACAGAAGCCGGAGGCTTCGGGCGGCACAATGCTGATTCTGTGTAAGGGTTGTACACAAGATGTACAATTCGGGGCATGCAAAGTGACCTGGATTTCATGGTAGCCGCAAGTATTGGCTCGGATCGGAACTTCGGAATGATTCTCTCATCGACCATCAAGATTTGTTAATAAACTACATCAGAGGACACTCGAGTTGCGCTTGGGCAACATCGCCTCTGCGTACCATTTCGAGTTAGACCGGGAGTGTCCTCAGAGGGCGGGGTGCCGGAGTCTAGACCTGAGAGCACATGGGCGGCTTGAATGGTCCTGCAGCTGGTGTCGTGAGGAGGTACGCCTCGGTGCTTTTGATCTTGAGCATCCAGTGTCCGTCGCTCTGTACCAAATGAAGTCTCCAGAATATCATTAGTAATGGAGCAGTGTTCATTGTGACTTCCCGCCCAACATCAATCTACGCAAGTACAGCAAATCGTCATTTTGCCTCGGAGACGTCAAAGTCACTATCACTGGTACAGAAACATCAGTACGAAGTACTTTGAATTGAATATTGAACTTCGAGGCCGGATTTGTATTATCCCGACTCTCAAGATCACACCCACAATCACAACTACTTCGTACACCCGCACTGAGTCAATCTCAGTAGCTGCACGCCCTCTCTCACCCTGCCACCATTCTCCTGCACCTTTCGGGCATTCCCTAAGAACCAGTGTTTCACCGCCTGGTCTTACAGGCCCCTGCCCAAGAGCAAGCTTGCCAATGCGGATTCCATATCGAGATCCCCTTCCGCCCCCAACCATTATTCCAAGATCAGCCACCACCATACAGTCTGCCGTCGCCGCTCTTCTGCAGTTCCTGAATACGCCGCCGCCCAATGGACTTCCAGATTCAACGGTAGTCCTCTCCGGAGCCGGACTCTCTGTAGCCAGCGGGCTGGCTGACTACCGCGGAGTGAACGGCACCTATCGCGTCAACAAATCCTACCGACCAATCTACCACAATGAGTTCATGACCAACCATGCCTTTCGACAGAGGTACTGGGCTCGCAGCTTCCTGGGCTGGTCCTCGCTCCATAAGGCTGCACCAAATGCTGGCCACTACGCAATTCGAGATCTGGGCCAGCTCGGACTGGTAAAGCATGTTATTACACAAAATGTCGATTCATTCCATTCTACGGCACACCCACACCTTCCAACAGTGGAATTACATGGTTACCTCCGCTCGACCGTCTGCATGACCTGCCGCGAGGAGTATTCCCGTGACGATTTTCAGCACGAATTAGCACGGCTTAATCCGGCGTGGCATGCTTTCCTGATAGAAGCCGTAGCCTCGGGAGCATTAAATACAGAGGTTCCTCATAACGCAAGGATCAAGGGCCTAAGAACGAATCCAGACGGCGATGTCGATCTTGCCGATGCCCCATACACCACCTTCAGATACCCTCCGTGTCCCAATTGTCTAGCGGAGTCTCCTAGGTTATTCCGCAGTCAAAATTTGCTCATCGAAACGGACGAGGACGGAGCTTGGAAGCCGGGCAGCACGGCGGGCATTTTGAAGCCAGCAGTAATCATGTTTGGCGAGAGTATCCCAAAAAGAGTGAAGCTCGTTGCCGAAGATGCTATTGACAAGGCGGGGCGTTTACTCGTTCTCGGTACATCGCTTGCTACTGGCTCAGCATGGATGTTGGCACGGAGAGCCAAGCAACGAGGAATGCCCATGGCGGTGATTAATATCGGTGGGATCCGAGGCGAAGACTTCTTCTTTTCTGAGGTGGATCAACAGCAGCCCGGAAATGAGGGTGTGAGAGTGGAGTTGGCGACGGACGAGCTATTGCCCGCCGTGGTGGATCAGTTAAAACAACGATCCGAGCTGGGGGGTTCCCACGGAAAGTGTACACTAGAGTTGAACAATTCTCCTGTATTTAAGGACATGCTGTCGTAGATTATAGTTGACTGAGGATCGCTCCCGAACAAGTCTTTGTATATTCGTCTGGAATGAACCTCAATAGAAGCTCGACCTGCTGATTTTGCTTGGTTTTGTTGCGGTGGAACTCGAGGAGCCTGTGGGCGTGGGCGTGGGCGTGGGCGTGGGCGTGGGCGTTGGTGTCGACTCGGCGGTGTTTTCCACCTTGGGAGCCTCTGCGGGTTTCGATTCCTTTTGCTTCCGCGAGTCTTGGTGCGCATTATCCTTCTCGATGTCGCGCAGCACTATCGCCAATTTGCGTAAGCATATGCCAGAGGCCCTGAACAGGCTTGGGGCAACCGCAAATGAGCATGGCATGACTTACTCTCTTCCCACTCCTTCTCCCTCGCAGGGTCTCCTGTTCCAAGAACCTGTTCCACATCGACCTTCTCTCCGCGCTGTAGTTTCTCAACCACCTCGCGCAATAGGCCAATCCTGACATCGGCTTGACGCACGAAGTTCGCATGGCCAGTCTTGACGGCGATCATGTTGATAGACATGGATCCGATCAGGAGGAAGGTCACGATAAAGAAGGTTGCCGGATTCCATTCCTTAGATTTCGTCTTGGCGAGTTGGGCTCGGTTCTCTTTCCGGAAAGGTTTCGGGATGAGGGAAGTCCAGAACGATGCCTGCGTCACGGAAGGGAGGGAGCTGTCGCATCGTACTTGGCTGAGGGAGGGGGATCTCGATGCAGCGATTGAACGCTGGTAGGCCGCTGGCCGAAGCAGGAGCCTCCGTACCGCTATTCTGTGCATGATTTTTACGTTAGATGGAGCTTGGTAAGATAAGAACCATTTATTCGAACAATTTCGAGAGAATGAACTGGGTTTCCCAAATTTTCTGCCTCGAATCAGACCCTCTCATTCCGGGCTTTCGCGGGAGGATGTACGTACCCGAGCGAGTGGCGGTTGGTTACCCCTGGCAACTGCCGATGTTTAGCCAGCCGACATCAATGCCATTGTCCAAAACGCACGTACCATTCTTTGGTGGCAGCAGCAACTTCAGCTGTGGACATCAACTCTAGATACCCAAATTTCCAACTGCAAGTTCACAGCAGCATTTTTGCATTCTCGTCAGTTTTCTTCCTTTTAGTCTGTTTTTGGGCTATGCGAACGACCGAATACTGCTTGTGATGATATGTTTTAATGACGAACTTATAACACCTACCCAATGACATCCATCAACTCCAAAGTCGACACCGTTAAGACGGCAGTGTCGTCGGCGACGACTTGCACGTCGGCAACCACAGTCATATTACGCGAACTTCTTATATCAGAGACAGATTTGACTTCTACAACGAGTTCCACGACAAAACCAGCCTCGAGACGCGTGCCGGCAACCTCTAGATCGCGGACGAAGGCCGAATCCACCAAGACAGACGGTCAGACTGGTGGGAAGAACGCCGGCTTGTCCGCGAAGGACAAAGAAGTATTGGCGACGCATGTAATAAATGCTTCTCTCAAGGCCTTGACCGAGGCCGCGAAGGCATCACCACCACCACAAACGCCTCGGAAGCGGACGGAACCAGCGCCGACCCCGAGACGGACCCCGAGCGGAACGTTACGGAGATCTCTGTCGACACCACTTTCACCCCTACAACCTCGAACCCTAAACCGAACTGCCACCACAATAGAGCCACCCTTGTCCAAGCCTTCGAGATGCCCTCCCAGTTCTGCGAACGGAGCCTGCTTTGCCTTGGTTGAGTGCGCGAGAGTAGCATTCCAGTGCCTTAGATCCTTGAACAGCCCGGAAGCTTCATCTCAGAAGAGTATGCAACTAGAGATGGGTATATCTGCCTTTGTTGGGAAGCTTCTTGCTTTGGGTTTCCAGGACCACGCGTTAAGAGAGTTGCGGATTCTGAAGAAGCGACTCGAGGAGCGCGCTGTTGCTGGAAACACCAAGAAGGGAACTAAGACGGCAGCGGCAACGGAAGCCTCAGCTAGCAATGCACGAGTATTATCAGACCTTTTGGATTTCAAGGAGTCCGTCGTCTCTTCGTCGACGCGTGCATTAGTTATCTCGACCCAGTTATACGTCCTTCGACTTATGATGCTTTCCAAAAAGCCCGAGCACATTGAAGCAGCGGCGCCATTCCTTCGCGAATCGAACAAGACCTCTCCCCTGAACCTTTTACTCGAATCACTCCGCGATGACCCCAAGGACACCACAAAGGTCGCGCGTCAAGTCGAATCCCTGGCGAGCATTGTACTCTCACTTACACCGAGTCCTTCAAACCGCGACGATGCAGAAGCCATGGAACCGCGACTTAATCCATCTCCTTCGTGTGTGTTCGAGCTGCAAGCCATTTCCTTGAAAGCGAAAATGCATCTTTGGAGGATATCGAGGCGTACAGGAGACATCGACAAGGAAATCCTAACTCCGTTCTCGCGATACCTCGCCGCCTTTGGCCGACGCCTGAAACATGTCTCGCCAGATTTCTACGAACTCTGCCTAGAAGCTTTCCTTGGCCTGCAAGCGATGATCAAGGAACAGGGCCTCACATGGTCTGAGACATCGAAGTCTCCAGTCGCGGCAGTTTATCAGAGTCTAGGCACCTCTGCTATTTCCCTCAAGCGGGCGGCAGACGCGAAGGACTGGGTCGAGAAACTATACGGCTTTCTTGACGCCGAGAAGGATTCCGCTGCCAGGCGATGCTCTCTTGCAGCTCAGCTGTTGGGCCTATGCCTCAAATGCAAACTCGATGAGTCAAAGGTTACAGGCCTCCTCGCCGAGACAATCGAGGGTATGCAAGGCACCCTGAGAGGAGAGAGCGCCGAGTTGGATCAGCTGTTAGTCGACCTGTCGCTCGCCCGCAGGTCCGCTGTCGGCCTTCTCATGAGTGCTTCCGAGAAAAAATCAAAACTTTCATCCGCTCTTACCGAACTCCTACAATCATTCATAATCCAGTATCCCCGCTTTACGATACGATGGCTCGGAAAGCCCCCATCTCGCGAGGCCGGCGCCACTGGCAAAGATTTTCTCCGATTCGAAACCAGGAGGCAGGCCGTCCAGGGTACTCTGGGTCAGGTCCTCGACTCCGCCCTTGTCGTCACCAAGGCCCTGCTCAGTTCGGCCAAGGTAGATTGGACCAAGCCTGATGCTGTTTTGCAAGATTGCCTGGATCTGCTTGACAGAATGGGTGAGTTGAAGGGATCGCTGAGTGGCAACAACGGCAACACATATCACGTCAAGGTTTCGAACCTGTATTACATGAAATATGCTTTGATGCGACAGAACCCCGAGAGTGCGAACGACTTAACCCCGTTGAGAGCTCTTCGCCGCTCTCTGGATGCTGTTCGAAATCGAAGTCCGAAGGAGAAAGAGGCGGCCCAGTTTGTAGCCAAACTTGAGCGCTTCGCAGACATTTGTACGAAATTCAGGCGAATCGAAGAAGCGAGAGAGTCACTGCAGTCCATTTGCACCACAATGGTCGAAGAAGGTGTGCTATCAAATGTAGCCTCTCTCCTCAATGATCAACCTCCGTCTGTTGCATGGTCCACAGATGACAAGACCGAGCTACTCTATCGAACGCTTTGCTCGATTTCCAAGCTCGACAAGTCGTGGAACGACTGGACTTTCTTCATGCCCGAAGTTGAACGCGCCGCAGTCTTAGAGCATCTCGTGCACATTATTGCGTCAGGAGAGAACACCAAGACCAAGGAGCCTCTCAAGTTAACTGATCCGCCCGCCGACTCACTACTACGAATTTACTCTCTGGAAAAGTTCCCCATCCGCCGGCTAAGAACGCTTCTGTATCTCTACTCAATGCACATCGCCAATCCTGATTATTCTTCATCAATTCGAAGCCAGATTGACGTCGCAGTCAAAACAGCATCTTCCAAATCCCTTGGTGAGGATGGTGGTTTGACTCGGTACCTTCCTCATCTCACCGCTTATCTATCATCCGTAACCTCTCTTACGCACTGGGCTCCTAACAATGCCAATCTCCAGGCCGCCATCTGCCATTGGCGTGATGTAGTTGACAGTTCAAAATCAAAGGAGGATATACTTAGCCGCATTGACGATCCCGCCACTCTCACAACCCATCTCAAGGCCGTAGCGGATCTTGCCAGCATGAAGGGAGAGGGTACATTAGTAGTCGCTCTCTTGGAACTGCTGGCGGATTTGGCGAAGAAACTAGAGGAGTCTTTCATGGACAACGTGGTCTCGAACTACAGCCTGTTGGCCACCCAATACGCGAGCCTCGGATACACCGACAAGGCGGAGGCAATTATCGAGTCAACGAAAGAGATCGCCCAACAGACAGACAAGTTATCTTCAGCAACCCTGGCTGATTTCCATCTTGCAGTTGCTGACTGCTGCATTACTACTGGAAGTTTCGATCAGGCGTATGTTCAAACCCTAGCACGACTTTTTTTCTTTTTTTCTCCCGAGTGATTTTCTAACATTTAGACAGAGAACTTTGCCTGGCCGAAGCCAAGCAGGCATTCACCTCTCTCGTTACCAACCAAGCAGCTAGGTCCCGGGGGTCGTTGTTGATGGCCACGGCCAACCTCCTATACTCCATCGTCGCCCTGGAGAAAGGAGAGACTCAGTCAGCTCTCACGTACGCCAAGGATAGCGTGAAGATTATGTTCCACGATTGGACCAAGTACGAGAAGAAGGACAAGATTATGATGGGATCGGATGCCAACCATAGCGCGCTGGGGGACAGCCTAGGCCCTGGAGTAGGGAGCCTTGAAACCACCACACTTTCTCGAGTCGTGCAGGGCTCCGACTTCTGGGCGCTTGCTTCGCCCTTAATCCGAGCGCTCCACCGGCTCTCATCGCTCTACGCACATATGGGCATGTTCCAGGATACTTTATACTATGCTGAACAAGCCTACAAGGTTGCTGAGAGCTCTGGATCCGCATTCTATATTGCCCAGTCCGCGATGTGGAGTGGCTCCGTCTGGATCAAGGGCGGAAAGCCTGAGAAGGGCCTGGACTACGTGGCTAATGCCCGTGCTTTCATCACCGAGAACCCCCACACATCCCAATCCGTGACGTTGGCTTGTCAACTTAGCGAGCTGTACCGCATTATTGGCGACTCTGAATCCGAGGAAGAAATGCTCCAGTTTGCCGAATCCAATGTCCAGCATGCTGGCACAATGGTGCTCAAACCTCAACTCGATGATGAGATCGCAAACGAGATGGAGAAGCTCAGCCTCACGGCGACCAAGACGAGAACAACACGGGGCACGCGGGCCAGGGCCCCAGCAGCGAAGAAGACTACGACGGCGAAGACGACGACGAAGAGAGCCCCGGCAAGGGGCAAAGCTGCTACCGCACCCAAGCCAGCCCCAGTTGAGGACGACGCCCACATCTCCCTCAAGAAGGCATCGATCCTGCTCTATAGAGCCCTTGGATACATTCATCAAAAGGATTGGGCATCCGCTGCAGCGGTCCTTGAAGGGATCAAGGGACGCCTCAAGGGACTAGAAGATGTCTCGCGAGAGCAAATGATTCGGGCGGCCTGCCTTGTCGGCCAGAGCCTCGACGACATGATTCATGATCCTGTATTTTCTGTTGTCCAGGACTCCACGATCTCTTTCCCCTCTGTTTCTCTAGTTAAACGAGCGGACAATGACAAAGCGACCCCGGCCAAGCCTACACCTATGCGGAGGGGTGCCAAGGCGCGTGCGACCACCAACTTCGTGGATGCGCTCAAGGAAGCGCAGAACTACCTTTTGGAAGCGAACTCGGCGGCCGTCGTACGCGGGGATGGCGGCTTCCTCCATCGTATCTCTTCACTCTTGCAGAGCACGGTCATCTTCCTCTCTGCCACGACTTCGAAGTCAAACGTCATGGGGCATCCCGGATACGCGACGTGCGCGGTAGAGCTCGCGAGAAACGTTACCTGGAGAAGAGAACGAAAGGCGCAGCAGGTTACTGGCTCCGCTGCTAAGATCGAATGGCCTGCGTCTCTTCCCACTACGGATCCTAGCCGGTCGAGCCTCGGAGTTGCTACTGATATCTCGAGGTTCCAAAGAGACTACATCGATATTATACCAAGTAGCTGGACGGTAGTCTCGATATCACCTAGCGATAACCGGGAAGATTTGTGCATCACGCGACTGCAGGCGGGTCATACTCCGTTTGTGCTCCGCTTGCCGCTTGAGCGAGCGAATTCGAGAGATGCCGATACCGAAGTCTTCAATTTCCATCATGGGCTCGAGGAGCTGCAGGAACTTATCAAGCTTGCAAACAAGAACTCTCACGACGCAAGAGATATGACGATCAAAGGCGCCAAGGCAGCATGGTGGCAGGAGCGAGAGATGCTCGACGACCGGTTCAAGATGCTTCTCGATAACATCGAGTCGGTCTGGCTCGGCGGCTTCAAGGGCGTATTTTCCCAGCACAAGAGAAGGACAGACCTCCTTGCGAGGTTCCAAAAATCCTTCCAGAATATGCTCGATAAGTATCTGCCCTCTCGGCGACGGATTCGGGGCAAGCGTTCTACCAAGACTCCCAAGATCACCTTTGATCCTCGAATCTTGGAGCTGTTTATTGGACTTGGACAACCGACTCCCGACGACCTCGACTACGAAGAAGCTCTTACAGACCTGCTATACTTTACGATTGATATTTTGCAGTTCCACGGCGAGCAGAATGCCTACGACGAGATTGACTTTGACTCCTTGGTCGTCGAGACCATGGATGCGATTTCGGCGTATCATCAAGTTGTCAATGCCGAAGCGGAGACTGAAGAGAATGCCCATACGATTCTCGTTTTGGATAAGTCTCTTCATGGGTTCCCTTGGGAATCCCTTCCCTGCATGCAAGGCGCAGCTGTCTCCCGCGTTCCTTCGTTGGCTTGTCTGAGGCGATTGATTCTCGAGCAACGATCGTCGAAGCCAGCCGAGATGGACTTTGACTCCGATAGTCCATGTGGTGAGAACGACTCCCGGCAAGGCCATCACGTTTCGCCAGCCTCCGGGACATACATCCTCAACCCTGCCGGCGATCTTAGCAACACCCTCTCAGCCTTCCAGAAGCCCCTAGAAGATCTCGGCGAGACCTGGTCCGGCGTCGTGAGCCGCTCCCCTACCGAACCCGAGTTCGAGCGCGCCCTCGCCGAGTCAGACATCATGCTGTACTTCGGCCACGGCAGCGGCGCCCAATACATCAGGGGCAAGACGATCCGACGCATGCAGAAGTGCCGCGCCACGGTCCTCCTCATGGGCTGTAGCTCGGCGAGCCTGGAGGCAGCGGGCGAGTTCGAGTGCCACGGAACCGTGTGGAATTACATGCTCTCCGGGTGTCCGGCGGTCGTCGGCGCGCTATGGGACGTCACGGATCGAGAGGCGGATCGATTTGCAGGGAAGGTGCTCGAAGAGTGGGGTCTCATGAAGACGGGGACGTTCAAGGAGGATAAGAAGGGCAAGGGCAAGGCTCTGGAGTCCGATGACGACGATGATGAGGAGGAGGAGTCGGGAGAAGGGTGCTCGCTTGTGGAGGCTGTTGCGAGGGCGAGAGGGGCTTGCCGATTCAAGTATCTTACGTCGGCGGCGATGTGTGTTTATGGCATTCCCGTGTATATCAACAGGGAAGACTGAAGCATTGTGGGAATATTGTGCGGTGGCGGTTCTGTATAGTATACGCGCATGGGATTGTATGTCATGGCCCCGGGTCATTTGCATGAATAGGTGTTTTCTTGTTTCTTTTCAATCTATTAGATTGGGGCATGGCAGAAAGAGTGGATGGGAGTCTTGAGGATTGCGTGTGTTTCTTTCTTCTTCTTCGATATTGTTTGATGGCATTGGCTTTGAGTTTTGTGCTGTATAGACGTTGGAAGATTGACTTCTTGCTGGATACCCCTGGTTCTTGAACGGAGAAGATAATGTTTGAGCTGGGTATTAAAATATCAATATTTTTTTCTTTCATTGCCCTTCTTCCTTCAATAGATCCATTCATATTACAGAACGTGCAGTGCTACGTCCAATGTAAACTACACGAGGCTATGCGCTTCCCGAACGTCCTACGCGAGGAACGGTTTTGAAGGAGGGATGAGCGTAGATGATAGGGCTCCTCGTCTATTCGTTGCAGTTGAGATGCCAATTGAGATGGTATCCCCTGGCCCTTCGGAGCCAATAGACCTCGTGATAAACGGGTATGAACGAGCTCATCTACGCCCATCTATCGCCCATCTATCGCCCTATCTTTTTTCAGATAACATCATTAAGTTACATAGCTATGATTTACCCAGCTTTGGCTCTAACCAGCGGCAAGATTTGGTCCCCAGACGCCGCAAGAGAAAAATGTCTCAGTTCAAGCATCACGTCGACGATATCAGAAACGATGACGAGACAGTGAGACACCAAGCAACCCGCCCTTGTTCCCATTTTCTCTTATTCCAGAAAAGAAACAAAGACTTCTTTATCCTCGGAAATTTCTTGCTTCGTTTCTCAGATTTTCATCTGAGGTGCAGGGTGGTACGGACGATCCGCGATCGACGTCAAATGGGCTGGAGATCTGGTCCAGGCGCCGGTAGTTGGCGGGAAGAAGGGTGGAAGGGGAAGAAACCCTGGTTTCAGACCTGCCTTGATATGCTCTCCCCCCTTCCCTCCCACCTCTAAGGTTTAGATCTGACGTCGTGAGAGGAATCGCTTCGAGACCTGACTCTGGTTGTGTATGGAGTGAGTCTCTTGTATTTTGAGGGTCTTGGCCGGGATATCGAACGGATGTGATGTGATATGGCACTCCGGAGGGGATACGCCGCAACCGTACGACGAGGATATATACTCGGTACGGTATTAAAAAAACTCAGTGGACTAAACGTGAAGATGCCTGGGAATTTTCCTGGTCCCAATCTACTCAACCGCAAAGGGAGGTTACTCGAGGAGATGCGAGATTCACGGCAGGGCTCGAGTTACAGATCCAGCGGTGGCTCCAGCAAGACAGGGCGATGTGAGGCTGAACGTCGACTTGCGGAGGAGTCGCATAAGTTTGATAGAAGACGATGCTGTCCTACACTGATCAAACGATGGAAGGAGCATATCAAGGCGAGATTCGAATGTACTTGGCAAGCACCGCAGATATGTCAGGCAATTGGGGGATGCCGGCAAGTATGAGAACTTGCGCCGCTCAAGAGCCTTGACCCTTGACTGCGCAATAGATAAGGCCAATGTCAGAGACGCAAGACAATCATCCCGCAAAAAAAAAGGACGGAACCAGGCTCAAGACCTTCTTCACAGTGACTGGCGCCCCTCAGCATCCGAAAGTGTGACAAGAGCTACTCAACGGGTGCCTAAAGCACTGACATCTTCACTTGCAGTTGCAGTCTCACCACACAGTCGATCTAACAGCGAGAGAAAGGGCAGCATCCATTCATCGTCCAGGAAGCAATGATATCATCAATTGACAGGCCCGTTCCTTGCTACTAAGCGATGCATGTCGCTGTGTCGGAGGACTGTTAAAAAGCAGCTTTCAGTCAATCAGAGGCTCAGCCGGCACAAGCTTGCCGCTTGCCGCCCGCAGAAACAGATGGATGGTTGAAGGGTCATTGACGCACATCGTAGGCGTCATGACTGGCATCAGTCTGATGGCATAGGGGGGCACAAGTAAACTCTGCTGTACTTATCTGGATTCGATCACACAATGCTCGAAGATTCTTGGAGATTTCTCTCCAGCGCTTATCGACCGAAGAAATGTACATTTGATTCGTACACGGTTGGCCAATTGTGACGGCAGAGCCTAAAATTAGACCTTGCCTGCTCGAAGACGCACGCAAGATGCCGTGCTACGTGATGCGAGGTTCCCAAACGAACCTGCCCGGTGAGAATATGCGTCCCATCGCTGGCTACGTAGCATTGAAGGGTCGAGCCCGAGCTTTTCCTGCTGTACTTTCTCGGAGCACCAAAGACCGCGAATATCAAGTATACCCGTGTGTTTAATGGCATTCAGGCGGGTCGGTCACTGGCCCCCTCAAACGCCAAAGATCAGAGGTGAACGATCTACAAGCCACGGACAACAGATCTATCGCCGTGACGACCGAGAAAAGGGCGAGAAGTTGCATAGTACAAGGTCGTAGCTGATATATCGGGACGCCATGTCGCAGGGGAATTGCGAAGTCGAGACTTCATCCGCAAATTATTCCCCCACGTTTTAGCAGAGGGGCTGTGGCAAAGTAGCGACAGAGATAGGCTAGTGCAGAGTGGATTTCTGGGGTAAGTTGCAAAATTGATAAGATTGATTGACTGGTTCAATCCTGGGGTTGAGGGAGAAAGGTGATTGAGGCGGGCTGGGTGACCCGAGACCAGCCTGTAGCTACTGTGTGATTGATGTAGTGTACAACAGAGGGCAAGGACAGGTTGAGCACATGGTCTCGTCTCCTCGCTCTTTTCAGCGTTGTCCTCGGCGATTTAGCCGTCACTGTGGACCAACTTGTTTTATTCCACCCCAAGGAAGCCGATATAGGACTCGATCGAAGATAGTTCTACCTTGTAGTTACACTACTCTGAAAGACAAACTTGTTGATCCCGCAACATCGCCGCGAAGTCAAAAGATGGTCTCTATTTCGTAGAAGCTGGAGAAGCCGCAGCCGATCGTTTTCCAAGAGAATGCGGAATGGGAGGACTCACGATGCAGACTCGGGGTCTCGGGGCAACCGAGTCTCTGGCCTGCGGATGTTCCGGCGGCCTGGAGAACGAAGGGCGTAGAAGCTAGAGAAGCTGATTGGATGGCTCGCCCGAAAAACGCTGTTAGCGGGTGGATTAGGTTTGTGATGCATGGAATAGAGTGCTACATGTTATCGTTCGTCTCAACTGGCTGGCAGTGGTCACCAATGAGTATTACACACAACAAGATTGATCTTGTAGTGTATGTCATAGGTAAATTGGAGCTAAACTTATTTCTTTCCGGGACAATACAAACGTGAACGCCACATAGGAAGAACTCGGGGTGTCATTTGGATCGACAAAACTCGTCTGAATCGATCTGGACCGGGGAAAGGTCGAGAACGCGGAGGAAGAGCTGAAGCGTTACATCCGTGCCGAGCAGGAGGATGGAGGCGAAGCGAATCCCCGCGAAAAAAAAACAACTTTCAACGTAGCGTCTTTCCCCGTCTTTCCTCGACTCTGTAAACTGGGGATAAGCATAAAATCTTCAACAAGTTCCCACACCGAGATATCTCCGACATTGTTCATGACGAGTGCATTTTGCTCTTTCCTGACGCCTGCCCCAGTCCCAAAGCAGTTTGGCCGGCAGGACTAGGAGATCCTGGGGCACCCTCCTTGTCCTCTTTGTGGTGTCGGTGGCAAGGGTCCTGGTTTCTCGTCGAAACTTCGTCTCGCCTAGCCTGCCCACAATGCGACTTGTACCACGTGGAGTACCAGCCAACTGGCCCGCAGGTGCTGGTGGGCGTTGTCTGGCGTTTTCCGCTTCGGGAATGGCGTTGATAACAGGGGTGGTTGACTCGCCTAGGGTGATGGAGGCCTTTGGAACCGTCAGTGATTGGGGTGATGGATGATTACCTCCCACTGCGAAGGACGAAGTATGAGTACCTACCGACCTCCTTCATTAATCTGGAATCGGACTCAAATTTGAAGTCCGAAGTAATGGGACGGAGCTCGTCATGACGTCTTGAATTGAGCTTGACTTTGGGAAGCACACATTGTGCTCTCTTACTTCATATGATACAATAGTGGACTTGTACATATGCTCGCGTGCATTGAATCGTTCCTTCCACTCGTTCGTTCATGGTTCTGATTTGCAGGCAGGAACTAGGGACCGGGGAGGGGACTCCCAAATTTCGGAAGGCGCACCCTCAGGGCGGCGGTACGGAGTGGTGTACTTCATACATTCAGACCCTTTAATGTCGTATTACTTCGTACAAGTACTTGTAACAGTCTGCTTTCTTCTCCCAGCTCGCCAGGCCGCCATAGGGCTCACTGGAGATGACATCTTAATGCAGGACAAGGGTATTGATATCTGTCTATCGTCATCACCGCGTCTTCGCAATTCGAAAGGCCCAGGGTTAATGGTTCCTTCCAGGTAGGTCATCGTACAATTGTATGCTAGTGTCTGTACACTACGAAGGTGCTCTGCGACCTCTCCACAGAACACCATCTGCATCTGTACGTAGGAATAATCTCATCAGGGGAAGAGGCAAATGGGCTTCTGTCGCATGACGAAGGAATACACCACTTGAAGCTGAGCAGGCATCCCTTGTAGTGTATTAAGGGATCTTATTGTGGAGTCTCTCTGGATTTGGTCGACATGGAGTACCCCAGTCCTTCCTTCGTGTCATTGTTGGTGTGACCATTGTCTGGAGTCCGGTGAGATGGATCACTACTTCGTAGGTGTTGTGTAATACGAAGTAGCCTGGTGTAGTATGTTGTGTCGGATTGATGATCGTTTTGATGTTTCGAGTTCAGAACTGGAAGATAAATCGCATGTCATTGCACTATTTATTAATTGGCAAGATTACACCAGATGGCCGCAAGCTCTGGCTCGGAGGTTTCATAACAGTCGATCGGCCGCCTGGCAAGTAACATAGGTCTCTCTTCGGCTTCGGTGTAAGAGCCCGCTGTTACTTGCATCGAGAAGCCTCGCTTCAGCTACACACATTACTCTTCACAAGCGATACCAGGTTTTATGGCAAAAGGTGGGCGAAAGCGGCGACGAGGTGTTCTAACAGCCAAGGAGGAACACGGAGTGAGTAGCGATGAAGAATAATATCTAATTTACTCGGCCGCGGCGCAAATGGAGAGCCTATTGCCAATTGCGGATTCGGAATGTTTTTTGAGGAGAAGATAGGACATAGGCTGTACGGAGTGAAAAGCATTCCGCATCGATTATCATTCGCTGTGTTGACAGGAAGAATTGGACTGAAGAACTCAAACGATGAAGTCAATAGAGAGGTGATTGATATTGATGGCAGGCTCCGTCCTATTCGCCACGGGAAGAAATAACAATACCTGTATGTCTTGCTGATGCACATTCAATATCCAATATCGATATCGGCGACTTTGTCGTTGTTAATTACTCCCAGACACCCACCATCCCTCCCTGTCTCGTCTCTTCCCTCCCTCCATCCTTTCCGCCTGCATTTTGACGATCTTGGCAGGCAGGAAAGGTCCGGGGGAGATAAACGCTGAAGGCTTGGCTTGGGTCTATATATCCCCTGCCCTTCCGGGAAGGTCAGCGGAAATTTTGACTCGGAATACCGGGCCATGATTCTCGACCCCGTGGTCCATTGATGATATTAATGTTCGGTCATCATCTCTACTTCATACTTCGTACTTCGTACACTATGAAATAATACCCCGGAGATCCCTGGTGGTGGTACTGAAGACTGCCTGCTGACAGCCCCCTGGCCTCGACAAATCGAGCGGCATGCAGTGTAGCATTCGAGGATGTCGAAATATTCGCCTCAGCTGGTGGGTCCTGCACTTAGACGAAGTACTCATACTTCGTCCCTAATACGATGCATTTTGTGTAATATCAACAAGAGATCATTCACGTCTTGGTTCGAGTGGGAGCCTACATTCAAACGCAACCTGTCCCCATCACTAGGCATTGATCGGCCCTAGGCCTTGGCATGCTCCTAATTTTTTGCCCCCTTTTACACTCCTCATCAGAGTGGAAACGAAGTTGTGAACCTGTGGAGACCTTTCGAAATGTGAATACGAGTTGGGCGCTAAAGGTTTTTAGTCTCCATCTCCACGTTTCCTCATGGGGTCTGGGCTTGAAAATTAGAAAAGGTCAGGGACGGCATTGCAATCTTCGCACTCGAAGACAGAGTCTCTAAGTGTTTGAAAAGCATAGCCAGCCTGAACCCTCTGACAGTCATTCGGGCCGTCCGTGAAAATCTCCGCTGCAGCCTCAAACAAGTTCTGGGTCGTCCTGGCAATACACTTGTATGGTTGTATATTTCGACAGATAAAGGTGATGACTTTTGGTCTGGAGGATTTCTTCGAGAACAAGGATGGAATAGACTTTTGTCCAACTCTTTGGTTGGGTTTGATTAGATTATGGGCACCCTAGATTATATGGAGATGGGTTTTTAGATCTTGTTCAATCCGACCCGCCCTTTCCTCCATTATAGTACTTGTACGTACTCCATAGTGCCCGCCGTTCTGGTGGAAGGAATCGCGGGAAGAAGGATCTTGATGTCACTTGGCAGGCGGGGATCAACGACAACCACTGGCAGCCTCCGAGATAAACTCTGCAGGACAACCTTGGGCAAAAGGGGCAAAAAGATATTAAACGGGTTAATATAGTGCTGATCAGCACTTGGACTTGATGGGCTTCGCCAAACGGAGAGATAATATGGATTAAAAGCCGGGTAGAGTGAAGAGGGTGCAACAACAATTGGCTTGGAATGGCATGGAGGGGGTGTGGGGCGTATGATGCGGTTAAACCTTGGAAGTATTCTACGGAACCCTGGCATCAATGTGTGCTTGTATGAGCAGTGCGCTTGTACGAAGGACATAGTGTACTTTGTGTCTGGAGCGAGTGTGCACTATTGATCCACTGGCAGTGGGGTGTAGTCAAGCAATAGTGTATTTCCAAGCACTGGAACTTAGTTTCCACTTCCTTCGGGTCATGTAAGTGCATTGGCAACAAGTACTTCGTAGATGATTGATCTCTCTTACCGTGGCAGAATGAAATAGTCATCCTCATAATCTCCAACAAACAACTTCTATAAAAGCCCGAATTATCGAGGATGAACATCTTGCAGTAGAACCATAGACGTTTGATTATTAATGGTTTCTGTGCTGTGTGTTCTAAGTGTCTCTCCACTGGAACTTTGTCTGGGGATGGAGTCCACTAGCCCCACCCCAAAATAGGACAACAGAGTTGGTGAACTTCAAGGTGCTACAGCATCGTCCATACACGGCGAGAACTGCGAGGTGACCTCCACGTGACGGTTTTAAA
Source organism: Scedosporium dehoogii (assembly GCA_002812735.1). Classification (NCBI taxonomy): domain Eukaryota; kingdom Fungi; phylum Ascomycota; class Sordariomycetes; order Microascales; family Microascaceae; genus Scedosporium; species Scedosporium dehoogii. Next base: position 26,161 of record PGIR01000284.1, read on the forward strand.
CTACGGCTTCGTACACATGCGGGCAACCCGTCCCGCTGTATCTTTGGTCGTTGGCCTTGGATGAGTTCGGAGCACAGCATGCTGCAGGGCGGACGGCTCGATATATTGAAGTGTTCTAGTGATGGCAATGGGAAGGGTTTGATCTAGAAGGTTGCTACTTTGTGTTAACTAACTACAAGTAGGAACATCCATCTTGGTTCGAGTACCAACGAAGCAGTTCTGCATTCATAGTTGTCCACTATTACTTCGTCTTTTGCCAGGAATACGGAGTACACTAGGCATCTGGCGCAGCCCACCCACCATTGCATTGCTGGATGCAACTGCGCTGACCCACAAACAGTCAAGGCCCACTCTCTGTTCCCCAGCTACCGGACGTGATTGCAACCTGCCAAGATGCTCCGAGTCACAGACCCAACAAGAAAAAGAGGCACAAGACAATGGGTCAGATCCATGGGGACACTATCCGATCCATCCATCACGATTGTGGAGTAGGTCACCACTTACGAGGAGGCTAACCTCAATGGCCGAGGCTACCATCGACCTGTAAGATTGAGTCTATTTGCCTCCCCTCGTCATCACTGGCGGCATCCAGCCAATGCGGTGTGATGAGAGGGAAAAAATTGATGCCAATACAAATTGACTTCGGGGGGTGCGCCTTCGCTTCGTTTTTCCTTCTCCATTGGGCCCACACCCCCTTTCAGTTACCCCACCCCCGCAAACACTCCGTCCATTTCATCTTGTTCTCCTGGCGTACCGAGGTACAAGTACGAAGTATGGCAATGTCCCTAGTGGTGAACTGAACTGGGAAATGATTCCTACAGGTCTGGGCTATTTACACGAAGCCTCCTGGTGGATGAAGTTTGGGCGATTGTTCGGAATCTCGTTGAATTGGTTGATTCAAAAGCTGCTGGGTAATAGATAGACTACCTGTACGTACTTACATAGGCACTGGGCTGTTCATACCCCCGCCAGTTCCGGCCTGGAGATCAGTATCTAATCTAGTATTGGACCTGCGTACTGCTGATTGAGCAGCCTCGAGGACAATAATCTGCGCATATCTGATGCGGCCTTTCCATGCCTGTTGCCAAGGGTAGATTGAACTCTCATCGCTCCCTGGGAACTAACTTGTACTTTGTGAGAAGTCTGGAAACGGAAAGAGAGGCATTTATTATCGGCGTGTCCCACGATCTCCGGTTTCCGCCTCTACGTTCGTCTCCACCTTTGCCTCTTGTTCACTGTTCTTCCCATCAGTTCTCATCTTGGGTGTGAAGGAGTTGAGTGAACCGCACAGACCCGTGGGCTCCACTACGTCTACTCCCCGCTCGTGCTCCCCACACAGACTTCTCACTCCATGTACCTTGGCATCTTCCAATCACATCCACTGTAACGTACTTGCTTCCGACACCGTCGGTACGCCGGGTGTACAGCTACCAATCGGACTGGGTCATATCCTACCTGCGGGGGTGTCAAGATGGTACCTTGTACTGACGCAGTATTTGGATGTGGGGCCTTTTGTACTCGCTCCGATCAAGGGCTTGCTGTATTCATGAAGTTTGCCCATAATACGTGGGAGCACATCGTGCATAGCGCACTCGACTTATTCACTGGGTACTGCTCCCCAACTCTTAGGTACTTTAGTCGTTACATCAACAAGTCAACATATGAAGTACAACGGCGCCGTCGGGAAAGTACTTGTACACTACAAGTCTGGCCCTTTTTTTCATCCGCACTTTTCTGGGGTCCCCATATCCCACCATCGCCTGCGTAATTTCTCTGTTTCTGACATCCTGGGGTTCTAACCTCTCCTTTTCTTTGCTCTATTTCCCTTCCTTCATATCGCCAAACAATCGCAACTTTGTTTCCTCGTTTTTCATTATCCTTCGATAGGCATTCCCGATATATACTTTTTAGAACACGAAGCTGAGAAAGGCTCTCTTCCGGTATTCACACGAAATCCAAACTGAGGCCGATTGGGGCCTCGTCTATCATGGTTGCCCCGAGTCCGTGATCGCTGCTCCGCCATCAGCTTCACTGAGCGACGACGGCTTCAACTACTGAGGCCTGTCCCCACAGTCTCCACCTCGGCATCAAAACCAACTCCACTAGAGCGCGGGGACTCTTGCCAACCCAACCCCTTTCCGACTCATTTCGTCAGCACTGTTCACTCTTTAACCTGGCCTCCATCCATACACCACCTGCATATTTCGAAGCACCAAAACTTCTCCAACTTCCAGCCAACCCAACCCAACTGTCAGAAGCATATCTCTGGTAAAGTGTTCGCTACTGACCGTGGATCCCAGTTGGTCACGGCGACATACTCGCCGCTATAAGCGGAATCAGTCTTCGACATTTTAGCAGTTGGTCAACTCGAACGCGGTATGAAGTCTTCTCGGAGCCGTCCAGGGCTCGAGTCCCGTCTCCACAGCATCAATGGTGCCTCCAATTCCCTCCTTTCCCCCTCTGCCACGAATGGCATCCCCGATGACCCCTTCTCACTTGACAACACCGACGATCCCTTGAATACAACCTCTCCTACCCATAATATGATCGATGCTCCTCCATTCGGCGACTTTTCCTTCTCCTACCACGACCTTCAAGACACTTCAGTTATGGTAAACCTGGACTCGCCGAACTTTGACCGCCGCGGTTCTGAGCAATTCTCTCCCCAGCGCACCAAGGGCGCCGATAATGATGCTGACCTTGCCGTTGCGACTACATCCTTTGCTCTTGCCGCCGCCGAGTCTGCCGCCAGGCGGTCTAGCGTCATCAATGTTGAAGATGATGAGGATGAAAATATGCAAGACCGCAACTCCCCAGGCGCTAACTCTCTCGAGGAATCTGTGGCCGACGAGTTCGGGTTATCGGTGACCGGAAGGTCGGAGCGATCAGAGCCCGCTGAAGCTGGACACAGGTCTAAGGAGGACAAGGGTGATACAGCTCCTCCGTGGAGTGAGTTGAAGACAAAGGCCGGCAAGGAGCGCAAGAGGTTACCGCTTGCTTGTATTGCTTGTCGACGGAAGAAGATTCGCTGTTCAGGCGAGAAGCCTGCCTGCAAGCATTGCCTTCGCTCTAGAATACCTTGCGTTTACAAAGTTACTACCCGCAAGGCCGCACCTAGGACCGATTACATGGCGATGCTCGACAAGCGGTTAAAGCGTATGGAGGAGAGGATCATCCGAATCGTCCCCAAGCCCGAACAGGAGTCGGTTGCCTCCGCTGTTGCCCGAGCCGTCGTGAAACCCGCAATCCCCGGATCCTTGTCGACTTCTAAAAACCCATCCAAGAAGCGAGGAGCGGAGGAAGCGTTTGGCCATGACCTCGATAAGTGGTCCAGGACGACGGGTAAGGCTAAAACGGATGGCTCCACCAAGCCCGCACCTCTGCAAATGCAAGAGAACGAAGAGAATAAGCTTTATGTCGAAGGCATCGAGGCGCTTCCACCCAAGGACATTCAAGAGCATCTAGCTGAGGTATTCTTCGAAAACATCTATGGTCAGGCCTATCATATCCTCCATAAACCGAGTTATATGAGAAAGCTAAGGTATGTAGCAGATCCGAGTTGGGAGGCCTTCTAGTCGCCATGGGATAAACTAACTCCCCGGTCCCCCTCTTCCATAGAGCCGGTACTCTCCCGCCTGTCCTTGTCCTTTCCGTGTGCGCCATTTCGGCGCGCTTTTCAACCCACCCCAAACTTGGTTCGACGCCGAATTTCCTTAGAGGCGAAGAATGGGCCGCCCGAGCTCGAGATATCTGCGTCGAGCGCTACGAATGGCCAAACATCACCATCCTCACCTGTCTCATGATTCTTGGTCTCCATGAGTTCGGTACATGTCACGGAGGTCGCAGCTGGGCACTTGGTGGCCAGGCAATTCGGATGGCATTTGCACTCCAGCTACATAAGGACCTCGAGCATGATCCGCTGAGATTCAACGGCCAGTCGGAACTTAGCTTTGTAGATCGTGAGATCCGCCGCCGAACAATGTGGGCATGCTTCCTCATGGATCGTTTGAACTCGTCTGGCACCGACCGGCCCATGTTTGTCAGGGAGGAGACGCTCAAGATCCCCTTGCCCGTCAAGGAGCAATACTTCCAGCTCGACATGCCCGCGTCGACCGAGACCCTCAACGGTGAGGTGGTGCATCCGCTCGGCGGAGACGAGGATAACCTCGGAGACCCGAAGAAGAACATGGGTGTGGCTGCATACATGGTCCGCGCCATTGCCTTGTGGGGAAGGATCATCAACTACCTGAACCAGGGAGGCAAAGAGCAGGATCCCCATCCGTTTTGGAACTCCGAGTCCGAGTATGCTAAACTCACGAAGCAAGCCGATGATATGATTGAGATTCTACCCGAGTCTCTCAAGTATTCTGCCGACAACCTCCAGCTCCACAGCACCGAGAACATGGCCAACCAGTTCCTCTTCCTGCACATCGCTATCCAGCAAAACATTCTCTTCATGAATCGCGTCGCGGTTGCGTCGCCCCCGGCGACTGGCAAAGCTGAAGTACCAAAGGCTTTTGTCACAAACGCGGGAACAAAGACGTTCGCTGCCGCTAATCGTATCTCAGAGCTGCTCAAGGACGCCGAGTCGTACTTCGTCACTGCGCCATTTGTTGGGTACTGCGCTTTCTCTTCAAGCACGATCCACATTCTGGGCATCTTTTCTGGAAATCCAGCGATGGAGGCCACCTCGAAGAGGAACCTGGCAACCAACGTCAAGTTCCTGTCCAAGATGAAGAGATATTGGGGAATGTTCCACTGGATGTCGGAGAACCTGCGTGAGCAGTACAGGACCTACGCGGATGCAGCTCGACAGGGCAGCAACACCAACGAGAACTCGACGGCGTCGCCCATCTTCCAGTACGGAGACTGGTTCGACCGATATCCACACGGCGTTTCCCAGTGCGACTTCGTTGATCCTGCTTCGTACAAGAAACGAGACAAGGGCGAAGAAGCAGTGTTGGAGCAAAAGCCGGAGTTGCACACGGTCGAAGAGTTCTTCACTACTCTGTCCCCTCCGCAGAGCTCCGAAACTGGTTCCAACGGAAAGGGAGGAGCGGCTTTGAAGAAGAAACAGCCGCTCGCGAAGAAGGGCTCCATTAGCGTACAGCGACCCGAGCAGCAACAGCAGCAGCAGCAGCAGACAGATGGGCTGATGAACGAATTCCAGAGCCGCGCGCAATCCACCGAGCCGCTCAGTGCTCGCCTTCAACACCAGCGAAATTTCTCGGGGGCTCTGGGCGGCCAAACCAGTGGCCCGGCCGGATTCAACCCGCTTTCAATCCCCCATTCTCAGGCAGCCTCGTCGTTCCACGCACTTTCTCCTGTGAGCCCGGTTGTTGGCGGATATGGTCATCATGGACCCCATAATCCGGCGTCATTTTATGCTCCGGACCTGCTTTCTATGGGTCTCTCTCAGCAGGCAGTTAACAGCATGATCCAGCCTCTCGACCGCCAAATGGTATTCGGCGCGTATTCAATGGACCCCGGTCTGACGAGTGGCGGTTCGCTATTGGATGGTGTTGACTGGGAACGGTTCGCTCGGCAAGCCCGTGGTCTCCCCGAGGGACACCCTGCTCGGCGCCGTATTCCCGGACGACTCAACCTCAACGGCGGGTTGGCCGGGGCCGCGGCCGCTCGGCAAAACATCGAGACTATGGCGGGATTCGGCCAAGAGGCGTCTTCGGCGTGGTTTATGCCTTTCAACATGGAGCCTCCAGAGCTTGGCCACGACCTCGGTATGGGTATGAGCAACCTTGACAGCCTCACTAGCATGTTCGGCGGGGGTAGCATGGCAGCTTCCAGCCCAACTGGCATGAACGGACTCCGACACGGGCATTAAACCCTCCACCCGATTTCTTCGCGTTTCGTGATCTATTCTTATTTTTTAATGGCAAGAGTGGTTTCTCAGTTTCAATCTATGGAACACACCACGGCAATTACACAACATTTATCGGAACTATTTCTGTTACATACAAACCTTGATCGTCGCGTCGTTTTCCTGGGTAGTCTTCGCAATTTTGGGAACAAACGTCTTGTTATTTGCTTGGAATGATTTATTCACTACATGTTGGGCCCACAGAACACACGGGGTGGAGAGTTGTAGTGGTCTCTGGGAGTATTCAGATCTTGGGAAGGGGATATTTCCTCGTGTTTTCTACTTACGGTTTTCTATTCCTTTTTCCTTTTTTTCTTCATGCAAAACGGAGCGGGCGCAATCCATTCCTTTGTGCAAATTACGGGTTCGATGAAACAAACACGGTTTTTCCTCTCTGGGGTTTTCCAATCGTTACGGATCGGTCATGGATGGGAGGAGCATTTTCTTCGGGACGGGGTGGTGCTTAGCGTGTGTAACTATCGATACCAGTTGCTGCTGCGATGGGATGTAAAATATATATATAGGAAATACTACTTGGGTAATCGACAACTACAAAGCCGTCAATACCATAAAGAACAAGGCAAAATGTGTTGTTGATCCCTTTACTATGTTCGACTCCGAGCAAGTTTTTTTCTTATGCAACAAGATGAGGGAAGCTCTAGGATCTATCAATTTACGATGAAGATTGGATGGTATCTTGCCGTTGGACCGGACAGCTGGAAAAGAGAAAGAGGAAAGGAGATGCGCTGGATACATTTCAAGCCTCAGCAGTGGACTTTTTGTGGCCCCTCTTCCTCTTCTTCTTCTTCTTCTCCTTGGTCTCGTCCTCATCGTCTGCTTTCCGCTTCTTAACCCTGATCTCCTCAGCATCATCCTCCACGCCGTCGAGGGCATCAAAGCCAAAGTCAGGCCCAGTCTCCTCATACTCCCGACCAAACACCTCCCGTCTCCACTTCTTTAGCCTCGCCTTCTTACTCAGGCTCTTCTTATCCTTGCGCTTCTGTTCGGGATCCCTAAAGCTCGCATACTTCTTGATGCCCGCGAACTGATTGAGCGCCTTGTCGGAGGGCGCGAGGAGCACGTCCCTCGCCGTCATGCCGAAGGAGCGGGGGGATGTCTCACGCCAGCGGAAGAGGGTAGGCGCGGCGGACTTCTTGGAGGAGGAAGCTGACGCGCCGAGGGCGAGGAGGTCCGGGTCGTCGATCTCGAGCTTTGTGGAGACGAGGGCCTCGAGGCGGGCGCGTTCTTGCTTTGAGGCGCGTTTTGCGGCTCGGCGGTCTTTTTTGTGGTCTTTGGAGGTTTTGCGTTTCTTGGAGGGGCGGGAGTCCGAGTCCCAGTCTGAGTCGGAATCAGAGGAGGCTTCTTCTTCTTGATTGGCGGCGTCGGCCATCTCTTGGTCTTCTTCAATGTCGCTTAAGGTGAAGGCCGGCGCGTCGTCTTCGTAGTCTTTGACTACGTCGGCGATGTCGATGTCGTCATCCCACTTTGGCTTCTTAGGCTTCTTCTTCTTCTTTTTCTTCTCGGAGCCCTCGGCGTCTTCGTCTCCTTCCTCCTCGCTCGAGGCCATGCCATCGTCATCTTCATTGTAGTACTCCTCGCCAAACCTCTTCTTCATCTCCTCCTCCCACCTATCATCATCCCAAGCATCGTTAAGAATCTCCAACAGCTGATCGTCACTAAGCTCCTTCCCGCTCAAACCCGCCGTCTTCTTAATCTTCTCCAACTTCCCCTGGGCTTCCTCCAGCTTCAACTTCTTCAACCGCGCCTTCTCCTCTCTCCGCTGCTTCTTCTCCTCCTCCTTGCGCTCCTTCTCGGTCTCCCTCTGCCGCTGCCTCGCGCTCATCTTCTCGCGTCGGACGGATTTCTGCGCCGCGACGTCTCGCGCGTACGATTTCAGGATCTCGTTGGACTTGGACGGGTCCTCGAAGCGCAGGTTGTACGCCGCCTCGATCTCGTCGGCCTTCTCGAGGTCTGAGTCGCCGTCGTCGTCTGACTCGAAGGCTTTCCAGTTGGAGCCGTCGGGGCCTACCCAGGCGCGAGCGGCCATGAAGTTGGAGAGGTAGAGCTCGGGGTTCTTGTCTGCGTTTTGGATGTCCGTCTCGGTGAGGACGGCGGAGGCCTTGTTGGAGGCTTCATCCTCCGCTTCCTCCGCGAGCTCCTTCTTGGACTTGGGCTTGGGCTTGAGGAAGCCCGCGTCCTCGTTGTCGTCATCCGAGGCGTCTCCGGTTGCAGCGGCGTCGATCTCGGCAAGGATAGCCTTTTTGAGATCCGCCTGCTCCTCGACGTACGTCTTGGGCTTCTCGGCGTCCTCGTCGTCTGGTTCCGAGTCGGAGGCGCCCGTCGCCCCGGCCATGTACCGCTCCCGGTGGTAGTCCTTCAGGAACATGGGCTTCTCCTTTTTTTTCTTCTCGGCGCCGTTTTCCGCGGGAGCGGCCTCAGAGAAGAACTTGGCGTTCTTGTCGTAGATGCGCGGGTCCTTTGTCCGTAGGGCGTGGAGGGTCTCAGAGATGCGGGCGTCTAGATCTTCGGTAGCGAGGAATGCGTCTTCATCTTCTGTTTCGTCGGACGATTCGGAGTCGGAGGCGTTTTCATTGTTGCCTTCTTTCTTGAACTTTTCCTCGACTGTTGGTTTCTGTGTTAGTCTCGTCCCGGGAGAAAAAAAAA